>PVIW01007748.1:18783-68860 GCA_004026585.1 Noctilio leporinus | reverse complement strand
TTCCTTCCTTCCTTCCTTTCTTTCTTTCTTTCTTTCTTTCTTTCTTTCTTTCTTTCTTTCTTTCTTTCTTTCTTTCTTTCTTTCTTTCTTTCTTTCTTTCTTTCTTTCTTTCTTTCTTTCTTTCTCTTTCTTTCCTTCTTTCTTCTCCTTTCTTTCCTTCCTTCCTTCCTTCAGTATTTTTCTTATGATCAACTTGGAGTGAACTCAATTTCTTCTTGATGAGAAAGCTCTTGATCAATAAATGAAAAATTATTTTTAGGCTTAATAGTAGTTGTAGTTACCAAAATCATGCTAGGGTTAAAAGCTATAATTTTAGGAACATACTTAGGCAATTGTATTCTGAGTTACTGTATTGGTCACTTATTAATGTCATATTGAAGTTTGCCATTATTAACAATATGAAAATCCCTTTTATATTTTCTAGGCTCCCTGAACACCCTGTGGAATCTCTAGTATCAAACTGTAAAAATTAGTTTATTTTTATTCAGAAAACCAGAAGAATGATGACTTTGATGCCTAATTCCTTAGCCCCCATGTTTATGGTACTTAACTGTCTTACACATTATTTTCCTGTTCTTTCATTTTATTAAGCTAACCTTTCCACTCTGATTGTGGCTTTACATCTCATACTTCAAGAATTGCAGGCTCAGTAGAACTCTCATGCAGAATTAGAGAAGAAGCTTTAACTTTAGTCTAATTTATATTCTTGACCTGGATCTCAGTTGTTTTACTTGTAAGTCTAAAGATTTGAACAACATAATTTTCTAATTTTTCTTCTAGTTCAAAACCCTACAACTCTTAGAATAAGAGTTTTACCATCCTAATATGAATAATTTACCATCTCAGTAAACCTTATAATCTAGATTTCTTCTTAAGCTTAATTATTTGCTTTTTTCTTACCTAGTCATGCAAAGGCCTTGAGATTCTACTTTTAGCCTCTCCAAGTTAATGAATTCACATAAAACCATTGCCCATGAAGTCTATTTTCCTGACTTACTTCACTTCCCATTCCTCCTAGGACACGTCAAAGGCATTATTGTGTTAAGAAAAAAGCAGCAAATGTCTTTGAAGAAAAACAAAACAAAAATAAAGAATCAAAATCCAACTCATTCACTCTTAGCTCAGGTGACTTACCCTCTTCTACTCTTAGATTCTACATCTGTAAAATTGAGATATTGGCATATATCATATGGTTGTGAAATTAAATAAGATAACATATATTCCTCTAAGTGACAGGTATTATCAATAAATGATAGCTGCTATTATTATTATTATTCATTACTCTGTACTTTATTATTTTTTCATTTCCCTTAATTCCTTCACTTAGAAAAATAGACATACCCTTAAGATTAATTATAGATTCCACCAGCTCAGGTATATTTCTTGACTTCTCACAGCATAGTTAGTGTTCTTGTTTTCCCACAACATCTTTAAAATTATTTTTATATAGTATTTTTTTCATAGAGTTCAAGTTTGTCTGCTTATCTGTTTCACTACTAGACTTTAGATATTCTGATATTAGATTGCTACCTTAATATTTTTGTAACCTGTTTAGCTCAGAGGCTTGACTATAAGAGTTTCAATAAATATATAAATGTTTGAATAAATCATCAATGAATGAAACATAAAATATGCTTTTTATACCTCCCCCTATATGCCTCTTTCTGTAGCAACTTCTACATAAAACCTTACTCCACTAAAATATATGGAACTAATTCTGTCCCTACCGGTGAAGAATAAGGAGTTCTAGTTCTAGAAAGTTTGTATCAGGTTCAGCTTGCTAGTTGGTTCCTTTTAATGATGTGTATCCATTCTGGTTTTTCTTCTGTGAACAATTCCTACCTTAAACTTTAATTCCATAGTGAGGTATTTGCACTGTGTCAACTAAGATGTGGCCTAAGATCTTGTATTGATAACCTGTGTTATACTGAAATCCTTCTATGTTGGGACCTCTGTTTAGTTGTCTATATTTTAATTGGGAGCAGAGTGCTAGCAATCCTGAAATCTCAGACTGGTGTTGAGGTCCTATCTGTCTATCACTAGTTTGTATGCTGCCAATGCTTGAATATCCTCGGATTCTCTTCGTCTGAAAGACCAAATGTGGTCACTTAACTGGATGGCCAGCTGTTGTATATCCAGATTTCTTACTAGCTTCTAGAACTCACTTTATTCCAACTACCCTGTTTCATTCC
Organism: Noctilio leporinus; assembly: GCA_004026585.1. NCBI lineage: Eukaryota > Metazoa > Chordata > Mammalia > Chiroptera > Noctilionidae > Noctilio > Noctilio leporinus. The sequence continues at coordinate 66,668 of PVIW01007748.1, read as the reverse complement.
ATTGACTATTTCTGATTTTTATTCCAGTGTCTCTGGATTGATTTTCTCCCTGTTTGTTCTTTTGCTTCTGCTAGTTCAGCTAATTCTGCTTTTGGAAATGTCTTTCTCAGGCATATTCACAGTATTTTTCCTCATTCCCTGCCCCCACGAATCTAGGGCCATTTAGGTCAGCAAAAGCTTCTTTATCTTTCTTTTATATATGATTCAAAATAGACAGTAATCATATCTGCTAAATATCTATTGCACATTTGAAGTAGCATTAAACATACATATGAGTCACTTCGCTGCTGTCTATCGAAACACCCTTGGAAGTGCCAAGGAGTTGAAGCATCCAGATATAGCCATCTTTAAAGTTAAAATTATTACTTAAAACTACTTTTCATCGAAGAGTTAGATCTAAATCCTGATTGTCTTTCTATTCACATCAAACCCTTCAAGAGAGGCTCTACAAGTGAATAATTTATTGTTTCATTTGTTCAGGAATATCTATGCCCTCTAATCTCTAGATGCAAGACTGAGAGCTCTTAAGTAACTCTTGGGAAGAGTATACAAACAGCACTCACTTCTTCCCCTAGGGAAGAGGAGCCAGTGAAAATGGTTCTCTCTTTGGTAATCTCTCATTCACTCTTGAAGAAAGACGAAACTGCAATGTTACAGGTAGTTATTTAAGTAAATGTAGAGTCACATGGTTAAAAAGCAGGTGCTGAAAATGAAGGGTATATTATTAGAGATAAGTTAAAATTGCTAATTAAAGAGAATGAAGATGTTCTCTATAGAAAAAAGCTAGAAAATAGATGAGACAGCAGCCGAGATGGAGGTGTAGGTAGACACATTTTGCCTTCTTGCATAACCATAAGGATTACATCTACCTCACAACAGAAAACAACCAGAACTGCCAGAAAGTTGAAGTACATCAAAATCAAACAAAGGTACAAAGAAGCAATATGTATCCAGACAGGGAGGAGGAGTGAAGACAGGGAGCCGGTGCAGAGAGGATGCGGGGTGGTGGCTGTGGAGGCAACAAGGCAGTGGTGACAAGGCAATGGCTGCAGCCATCCAGTGGAATGAATAGTCACATAATATAAAGGCTGGGAGAGAAACCCTGGAAGTGATCTCAGTCCCAGGCCTCAGACCCCACAGTTCACAGTTTCACTGCCAGGAAGATAAAGCCTCATTGTTTCTGGCTGTGAAAACCAGATGGGGTTGGGGCAGTGGAAGAAACTGTGGGTGTCTTGGCAGAGTCCATTTAGAGGGTGCCCACAAGGTCAAGAATGTATGCAAACCCACCCACTCTAGGAGCCATCACCTGGGCAAGAGCTAGAGTGGTGCCAGTTCATATGGGAAGCATGTAAAGTGACTGGAAAAGAAGTGAATGTGGGGCAAGCAGCATTGTTCCCTCTCTGACCCCTCATACAGTACCACCAGGTGGTGAAACTGGTTGCCCAGCACTGAGGAGTAACTAAGGCTCTGCCCCTTACAACATAACAAGTGTGACAGCTTCACTTAATACACAGAGGCAAACTCAGGAGGCTGTCCAGTTGAGGATAAATAGAAATTTGGCTTGAAAGAGGGAACAAATCAAGGCTCTAGAGGGAGATCTAAGTGAGGAGGAGATAGCCAACCTAACAAATGCAGAGTTCAAAACACTGGTGATAATAATGCTCACAGAAATGATTGTGTACTGCAAATGTATAAGGGAAGACGTGAAGACTAGATTAAGTGAAATGAAGAAAACTCCACATGAGACCAATAGTAAAGGAAGGAAGCCAGGATTCAAATCAATCATTTTGAACATAAGGAAGAATCAACTAACACAGAATGAAGAAACAAGAATTGAAAAAAAAAAATGTGGAGAGGCTTAGGAGCCTCTAGGACAACTTTTAACATACCAACATCTGAATCATAGGGGTGCCAGAAGAGGAAGAGGAAGAGCAAGAAATTGAAATTTTATTTTAAAAATAGTGAAGGAAAACTTCCCTAATTTGTTGAAGGAAATAGACATACAAGTCCAGGAAACACAGAGAGTCCCAAACAAGCTAGACCCAGGAAGGACCACACACTAAGGGTTAAAGAGAGAATCTGAAAAAACAGCAAGAGGAAAGAAGAGAGATACCTACAAAGAAGTTCCCATAAGACTGTCAGCTGAATTCTCAAAGCAAACTTTGCAGGCAAGAAAGGACTAGCAAGGAATATTCAAAATGATGAAAAGCAAGGACCTACAACCAAGATTACTCTATCCAGCACAGCTATCATGTAGAATGGAAGGGCAGATAAAGTACTTCCCAGACAAGTCAAAGCTGAAAGAGTTCATCATCACGAAACCATTATTATATGAAATGGTAAAGGTGTACATATAAGAAAAAGAGAAGATCAAAACTGTGAAAAGTAAAGGGACAACAAACTCACAACTATTGACAAATGAATCTAAAAAACAAACTAAGCAAACTAGAATAGGAACAGACCATAGATATGATGATCATATGGAGGGTTATCAGCTGGGAGGGGGAAGGGGAAGAATTAGGGGAAAGATGTAGGGATCAAGAAGCGTAACTGGTAGGTAAAAATAGACAAGGGAATGTTAATAATAGTAAAGTAAATGGAGAAGCCAAAGAACATGTACGTGTGACCCATGGACATGAACTAAGGGGTGGGTGGGATTGTTGAGGGGGAAGGGAGATACCAGGCAGAAAGAGGCAAAGGGTAAAAACTGAAACAACTGTGAGAGCATAATCAATAAAATAAACTTAGAAATAGATGAGATGGTGGTTGATTTAGAATGTTGACACTAGCTTACATTCACATCACCTATTTGAAAGAGGCAAAAGAGCAATAATCAACTGTTTTTGTGAAATATTTAGCCACATTATTAATTACTCCTCACTAATAAACATTTCAGCACTTAAAACCCAAATTTAAATTTATCAAGTATTTGGGGCATATTTATTTTTACTCATTCATATATATTTAGCTCAGCATCATATAGGGATAGCTTATGAAGTTCTTCAAAATGATTATTAAATGTGAATAATTTAAATATCTTTGAATATTTTATTCAATTCTGCATAGTCAGATAATTAAATAACTTCTGTTGAAAGTAGTCTTGTTCAATTGGGAAGAATTAAAGAGTTTAATTAGCTTTACAACAAACTCGAAAGTGGATTATTTTGACTCTACTTTTCCCCCACAAACTAATTTGTTTTATTTGTTATTTAATTGAGTAAGTTACGTTGTGGGTCTACAAGATACTAGGATTGGATTAGTATGTCATTATACTTTCTATTGCCCAGATGAAAATTGCTCCAGAGGGAAAATAATTCAACATTTATACTATAAAGTTAAATTAATAAAAAAATTAGGAAGTTCTGATTCTTCAAAGTTAGATGTCATCAATCATACTTTAAAATGTACTTCTTAAGCTAGAAGGACTATAAACACCTTATGTTAAAGTTATGCAACATGTTAAAATTTATATTGTGTTCAACAAAATCCAATTTAAAGAAATTAGCTTGAAATGACTGCTAATAGGAGAAAACCAAACTAATTTCTCAACCTGTGTTTAATGACAATAGATGAGATATTGGTGATACTAGCAATTTCCATATTAGTTATAATTTCTGTGTTAATTCTGAATATAAGCTTCAAAAACAACAGAACTTGATTATAGTAGAACTATTGACAGAAGAAAGTGTGGTTACTAAATCTAATTATTTTATTTTTGATCAAGATTGGAAAATAAAGTAACTTAAGCTTATTTAAAATGCATTTAACACTTTTCTATCATATATAAATTTTTTTGAAATTAACTCATACTAAAGGTATGATTTCATTATCCTCCATACAAAGAATGCCTGCTCCTATTGAAAATTCAATTAGTATCTAGTGGAGATTTCTTTTAATAATATAAAAATAGTACCTAGAATTTACCAAGGCCACTTTAGGAAATGTCACATTTCATTGGAATTTGTGTCTGTTGTCTCCATTTGGGGGCGGGATTGTGGAGATTTGCTTATTGACCTTTAACCTCAGATTGTATATTTAGCTCTTTAATCATTAAATGGTGAGATGCCTTAAAATCAGATGGTTTTGGTGAGTTCTTAGTGAATCCTTAGTATGGATGGACTAACAGAAAGGAGTCATTTAATCTTTGAAAATCCTCAGATATTAACATATCATCACTTCCTGTGGTAGATGATACCAATATTTGTGCACAATATATTTATAGAAGCACAATTATAACCATAGTCCCTTTCTCTCATTTTTGTGTATCTTCCTTAGTTTTGTGGTCTAATTTTGTTTTTTCAGTGACCATTTTATGAAGCCAAACTCTACATACTTTAGACCTGGTAAGGTCCAGATCCTTATTTCCAAGTATCTATGGAATATACCCATTTGGATGCCCTATAATCACCTCTAACTTAATATGAACAGAATTCAATTAATTATTTTTCTTTCCAAAAATTTTCCCTTCTCCTATCCTTTCAATTTATTTTAAAGGAATCACCTTACTCCCAGATAAAGAAGCACAAAATATAGTATGACCAGTAATAAAATCTCTCTCATACCTAGCTCTCCTTCTTCCAAGACACTGGTTGGTATTCTCTCATATTAATCTCTCACCCCCTCACATCAACATAAGTGTGTTTCCCTGTCACCCAGTTCAACCCATCTTATACCCTGGTGTCATATTTAATTTCCTAAAGCATAGCTCTAAACATTTCATAATATTCTTTAAACACCTTCAAAATCTCTCCAGGGAAGGTATCTTTGAGATGTACCTTAGAAGACAAGCTTTCCTTAGAGAAGGTGAACTGAATTCTAAAAGAACATAGAGTGTTTAGGGACTGCTATATAGTCTAATGTCCCTAGAGGGTGGAGGAGAGGGAGAGGGAGAGAAAGAGGGAGAGGGAGAGGGGGAGGTAATAAAAAGCTTAGGTTTTCCTCTTGCTATTTGACTCATCTCAAATGTTTTCATGCTCCATTTTCATGTGTCTGTTCTAGTTCAAACATTGTATTCTCTAAGACATTTTCTCTGATGCCACCAATGCAAAATAATCATTTGTTTTCTCCAAACACAAGCTGTACCCCTGCACATTCTATATTGCATTATATGCAGTTGTGTACATGCTTCATGCTCATGATGGTACAGTGAGCATTCTGTAGGGAGAGTGTGCATCAGGTTCATTTTGTTCATTCCTCAAAACAACCTTTTAAATTAAAAGATAAAAGCTGTGTTACAGTCATTTCAAATGATGCAATAAATGACAACCATCCTTGAAGAACAGAAATTAATAAACAGTAAGTTCACTCTAAGGTAAAACTTAGAATAAAAAAATCTCAAAATAATTTTACTATAATTGAAAAAATCATAGGAATACTAAACAAAGAAAAACTTTGTGTAAATCATACATTTTTCAGTAATAAAGTCATTAGAAACTTTTCTTCAGATTTCCACTGGTCATAATTTATTACAGGTTGTTGAATGAACCTTTAAAGAATGAAATTCAGAGTAGAAAAAATGAAATACTTTTCAGTACTAAATTCAATCTAATGTAATAATGATTATCATTATGTACAAAGTATGAAATTTTATCCTTTTGCACTACTTATTCCATTTTTGCTTTTGGGTTTGCCCCATGTAATAAATTGGTTTCAATTTTTGGATTGCTTTGTAATAAAATGCTCTTGCTGGGTTAAAATAGTCCTCTCATTATGCTGCAGAGTAATTCAATGTCAGGACTCTTGACTAGGAATATGAAGCTATAACCTCTTTCCATTTATAACTGGATTATCCATACTTCAGGAAATTTTGATTCCACATTTATCAACAGTACTTTCAGCATATGCTTTGCTGAAAGAACATATTAAGATTTATTATTATAACTTTTTGGGCTATCCAGGGGTTTTTCCTATTTTTACTTTATATTCAGACTTATTCACAATACAAATAAAATATGACTTAACCACTTGTCATTGACACAAGGAAGCTGAGAGAGAAGCTCTGCTATTGAGTGCTACTGGGTTTCAATTTAACAACATGAAGGCTGCCAGAAATAACTAAAGAATTACAGGATGGACATATATTGTCCATCTCCTACTGCCTCCTCAAATGAAAAAAGCATTATGAAAACATTATAAATTATAAATAACTATCCCAGTTATTCCACAAAATAAACATAAGCTTCCCCCTGAATCATTTGAAATTATGGTATAATGGAATAAGCACTCCATTTGGAAACATAAGATCTAGGATCACATCTGTCCCCCTCCCCTTTATTTTTGATATAACAAACATTCTGAATTTCTTCTGCAGAACTCCTCTTCCCGATCTGGGTTCATGTGTTCAGGTAGGGGCTGACCCTGCTTCCCTTGCACAATTAGTGGGCTCAGGACACACTGGCCAATTAATCTTAGTGATATTTCAGCCAAGAACTACAGCTGCAACTATGAAATGGAGATATTAGATGTTCAGAGTGGCTGGTAGCTGTGTTTGCTCTTTGTGGGAAGTGTTTACCTGAGAAAAAGCAAGTAGAACAGATAAAGCATGATGGAGAAGACAACAGGTTAGTGCCCTGAGGTTACCATTTGATGCACAACTGTAACTAGGAAATAGATCTCTTAACTTCTTAGTATGAGTCAGTAAATAACATTTTCATATTGAACCTACTTCAAATGCCCTATTCAATGTTCAAATTTTAATGCATGAGAATGAAAATATTGTGATGTTTTTATGAAAAATAAAATAATAAAATAGGAAAACAAATTTTTTTCTTTTTTAATTTTATTGTTATAAGAAAACATAAATTTATGAGAGTATTTAACTTAAAAAATCTTAAGTGAGAATATATATATATTAGATGTTTAGTAAAGTCAGCCTAGAACTAGTTTTAGATTTATTTAAATGAAAACTAATATAAAAATATTTGATTTTCTAGATAATTTAATTATTTTCCATACATTGGGGTATAATTGTTTTCAGTTTAAGTTAAAGGCAATTTTCTATATTTTTAAAGATTTTATTTATTATTTTCAGAGAGAGGGGAAGGGAAAGAGGCAGAAAGGGAGAGAGACATCAATGTATGGTTGCCTTTCACCTGCCTCCAGCTATGGGTCTGGCTAGAGACCTGGCTTGCAACTTGGTTATGTTGCCCTGGCTGGTAACTGAACCAGCAACCTTTGGGTTCACAGGCCAGCACCTTATCCACTGTGTAAAGGCAATTTTCTTTCATCATAATAATGATGACCTGGGCACTTCCTCATGGATGAGGTGGTTCTTTCAAAGTTTGGACAAGCACCTTCATTCAGGATAGGTTAACAATTAAAAAGACATTTCTATAATATTGATTTGTTCTCTATTACAGAACTACATGAACAGTTTTAATCTTTACCTTAATGAAACTCTCTGCTTCACATGACATTATTTTTTAAAATCTCTTGGAGTTTCTTTCTCCCTTTGCTGCTTTAGAGGAGGCAAGCAGCTATGTTGCCAACTGAGCTTAAAAGAGGATGATCTCACCCATTACAGACCAATAATGAACAAAACAAACAACAGGCAAAACAGAACCAGATACATGAATACAGTGAATAGACCTTCAGTGGGCAGCAAGGAAGGGGGATTGGGGGAGGGGAGAGGAAGAGGCAAAGAAGGGGAGCAATTTAGTCAAGGAACTAGCATGGAAGAACCATGGACATGGACAACAAGTGGGATTGACTTTGTGGGGGAGTGGGTGGGTGGGATAGGGGACAGAAGGGAAGACAAGGGGGATGGATATAATACAACAACAATAAAATTAAAAAAGAATAGGGATAAATTAAAAAAAAAAAAAAAAAAAGAAAAGAGGATAGTTACACACTAGTTAGAATGCCAAGATCCAGAACACTGGTAGCCCCAAATGTTGACAGGGATGTGGAGTAACAGAAACTCTCATACGTTGGTGATGAGAATGGAAAATGGTGCAGCCACTTTGAAGATGCTTTGACAATTTCTTACAAAACTGTCATACTTTTACCTTATGATCCAGCAATTGAACTACTTGGTATTTACCTAAAGCAGTTAAAACTTATGTCCTACAAAACCTCAGTGTGGGTATACAAGCCTTTCCCAAAAGAATTGGCCAAGCAAACTGTTTTAATTATATTAACCTTGTCTTGATACTCTCAGGACAGACCTTAGTGTATAGCAGCTTTATTCATACTTGCCAAAATTTGAAGCAACCAAGGTATTCTTCAGTAAGTGAATGGATAAACTGTAGTACATACAGATAACAGAATATTATTCTATGTTAAAAAATGAGCTTCAAGTTGTAAAAAAGACAGGAGGAAACTTAGAAGCATATTACTAAATGAAAGAAACCAATGTAAAAAGCTATACTGTATACTGTATGATTCCAACTATATGACATTCTGGCAAAAGTATGGAAAGAATAAAAAGTTCAGTGGCTGCTAGTGGTTGATGGAAAAGTGGAAGGATAAATAGGCAGAGCATAGAGGATTTTAAGACAGTGAAAATACTGTGTATGGTCCCATAATGATGGATACTTGTCATTATACATATATACAAACATGTAGAGTACACAAAACCAAGAGTGGATCTTAATGTAAATTATGGACTTGGGTAATTATGATGTGTCAAGCAGGTTCGGTTGTAACAAATGTACATTTGGTTAAGGAAATTAAAAATGGGGAAGGCTATACATGTGTGAGGGCAGGAGATATATGGAGAACCTCTGTCCCTGCCTCTTGATTTTGCTTTAAATCTAAAATTGCTCTTAAAAAAAAGTTTGTTCTCCAGACAAGTCTCTAATGAAAATCTAGCCTAGGTCAATACCTAGATTGCATTTTTGCAGAGGACTCAAGTTAAATTGTGCCCAGCATCCAGATTCACAGAATTTGTGGGATAACAAATTAATATTTTTATAAGCCATTAAATTTATGATCATAATGCTATACAGAAACAGATAATTAATGCAGATTTTTGTGTCTTCCCTTGGTGCCTCAAATATATTTTAAACTGAGTTTTCCTCATAACTCTGGATAGCTCATATAAATCTCTTTGGTGGGTTTTCCTTTTTACCATTGCTTAAAATGTGGTACCCCTCATTTATATCTTGTCCACTTTTAACTCGACTAGAACTCCCTAACCATTTTTTTTTCCATTTCTTCTTATTTAACTTGATTTAGATATTGATTTTTTAGCTCAGACTTCAATTTCTAAGGACCCTATTCACATCTTTGAAACTTTGTATTTGAATATCATGTGAGCAACTCAATCTCATTATTAAAATTTCCACAGTTAGGAAAAATCATGCACGTCTTAGAAAAAGCTTGAAGAAAAATTAATAATCATCCAGTTAAAACCCTTGACATTATAGGTAATAAAACTGAGACTGAAAATTTTTGAGTGATATTGATAATGCCTTATAGTTGGCATTATTGAAATGACTACTTATTTACCACTTAGTTGACAAAATACCTAGCTGAGATAAAATGATAATGATACTAAATTGGCTACACTTAGTTATTCACAATATTTCTGTGAGGCAGACTGGTCTAGTGATAATTTTTTATTTTATAAATTAGGAAAGGAAGATACACCAGCAAGTAGCAAAGACAAACGTTAATACCAGGCATGGAATTTTAAGATTATATCCCAATAGCTAGAAATACATGAAATGCCAAAATTGGTTCAAGGAAACATAAGAATTGTCAATAGACTATATAAAATGGAACAGACAACTGAAATCGGTAGTCAAAATTGCTCCTCCTAGAAACACAGCTTTGTATGGTATCATAGATTAAATCTACAAAAGTTCAAACAGCTAATTTCTGATTAGGTCAAATTGCTCTAATAAATAAAAAAAAGAATAAAAACTGGCCAGGTTAAGTTTTGAAGCTGATTTCTATTGATACAACACTAGATAGGGAAGTTACAATAAAAGCAAATGATAGGGTAATTTCGATTAAGACTCGATATAAAAACTCTAAATAAAATGCTACTACATGAATTGAACACAATTTTAAAATTATGAATCATGATTAAATAACATCATTCTAAGAAATGTATGGCTGGTTTAACATCAGAAAATGTATTAATGTAATTTATTACAATAATCATCTAAAAAAGAAATGTCAGATAATTACCCCACTCAAGGCAGGAATAAAAGCATTTAATATGGTTCAGCAATTATTTATGATGATAACTCTTAGCAAGCTACAAATAAAAGAAAATTTCAGCCTGATAAAAGTTATGTGTTAAAATTCTACAAATTATTTATATTTACTGGAGAAACTTTAGAAAATTTTCTCTAAGGTTAGTACTAATTGTCAAGGCTAATGCAATGAAAATCGAGAAAGAAAAAAGTATTTTAAAATTAGAAGGGAAGTGAAGAAAATGAACATTATTTTGTGATGATATAATCATCTACTTATAAAAATAACACTAGAAGCCCTGGCTGGTGGAGCCCCAACCAGGGCACATAACCAGGTTGCAAGCCAGGTCTCCAGCCAGATTCATGTCTGGAGGCAGGTGAAAGGCAACCATACATTGATGTCTCTCTCTCTCTCTCTAACTCTCTACTTACTCCTCTCTTTAAAAATAATAAAAAATAAAATATTTAAAAAATAACACTTAAACTATGAGATCAAAAATCAAACCTGTAGATAGTAATAATATGTATCTTCAATAAGCAATAATTGACAAAATATAAAAATATTAAAACATTTATAACTAAAACATAAACCACATGATAATTAACTTAAGCAAAAAGAAACCAAGAGAAAAAGCATAGAATAGAAGAAAAGCTATGCAAGTTGAAAAATGGTCCATGTTCTTCAACAGGATGATATAAAAATATAAGTTCTCCTAAAATTCAATATAATTTTAAATAATATTTTAATTAGCACTTAGGGACTGTGTATATTTACTTAAAGTATTAAATTTAAATTTGTATTATAAAAATTTTTAATTAAAAAATGGAAGTCAATAATAAATTCAACATTAAAAAGTGAGAATGGGCTTTCTTACTGATATTAGGAATCTTTTAAGGGACTTGGCAAAAAATTCTATAAAACATTCATGCAGAGGCAGGTGAAAGGCAACCATACTTTGACTTTTCTCTCCCTCTTTGGTTCTCTCCCTTTCTCTCTCTCTAAAAATAAATAAAATCTTTTTAAAAAATTCATGCAAAACATAAACATGTAATGGACACAATAAGAAGATCATAAGCAAATATCTATGTATGTAAATTACTCAATAAATATGAAATACTAAAATCAAGAGGGAGCATCGTTTGTTGAGTATATGGTATTCAGTGCATGAAAAATAACATAACCAGATTTCTTACTGATATGATATACAAAGATTAATTTGTCTACATTAAAAACTAAAATGTGTTACAAACCACTGATAAAAGAAATGAGGGTATCTAAATAACTAGATGTTCCGTATTTACTGATGGCATATACAATATTGTTAGAAGGCAAATTCTTATGAACTTAATCAACTAATTCAACACATTTCAGTCAAACTATCTGCAAGCTATTTTATAGATATTCACAACATGATTTTACAGGATTATACAGGAAGGCAAAAGACTTAGATTTATCCAACACAATATGAAGAACAAAGTTCAAGAACATTCACGACTCAGTTTTAAGACTTTCTATAAAGCTATAATAAAGAGGCTATGATATTGATAAAGAGACATAAATGAATAAAATAGAAAAGAGTCCAGAAACAGACCCACACAAATGTAGTTAACTGATATTTGGTAAAAATGCAGACAATTCCATGAGGAACTCTTAGCCTTTAAAAAAAAAATGGTCCTGGAGATTTAGTTGTCCAGATGAAAAAAAGCCAACAAAAACCCAGAAACATCTGAACCTTTTATCCAAAACACAACAGACCCATATGTAAAATACAAAACTATAAAACTTCTAGAAGGCAATGTAAAAGAAAATCTAGATGACTTTGCATCTGGCTTTCAGATAAAATACCAGAAACATGACCCATAAAAAAAAAAAAAATGTGTAAATTGCACTTCAGTAAATTAAAAGCTTCTTTTCTCTTTGGAAAATAAACTGCCAAAAGAATGAAAAGATAAGCCATGGACTGGGAGAAGATTTTTGTAAAACACATATCTGGTAGAGGACTTGAATCCAAAATATACAAAGCCTTCTTAAAAATCAACTAAAATAAATCAAATATCTCAATTAAAAGTGACTAAAAGATATGAGAAGACACATTACCAAAAAGGATAAACCAGGGGCAAATAAACATATAAAAAATATTTTTAACATCATTTGTCATTAGGTAAATACTAGTTAAAACAAGCACATATTAAATGTATAGATGTTTATATTTTAAGTATATTTTATTGATCATGCTGTTACCATTGTCCCAATTTCTTTTTCTTTACTCCTGTCTACCCAGGACCCCACCTTCCTCCTGCAATTCTACCCCCTTTAGTTTATGTCCATGGGTTGTGCATATGTTCCCTGATTCACCCTTTCCTATATTCTTAACTTCCCATGTCTATCTTGTACCCACCAATTATGTTTCCTAATCCCTGCACCATTTACACTTTCTCTGCCTTCCCCCTTCCCCCTTCCAGTTGATAACCCTCCCAATGATCCTCCTACCTATGATTCTCATCTTATTCTGGTTGTTTGTTGTTTTCACATCTTTAGGTTCTGTTTTTGATAGTTCAAGTTTGTTGTCTTTTAATGCTCATAATTTTGATCCTATTTTTTAAAAGTAATTCCCTTTAACATTTCAAATAATATTGGCTTGGTGACAATGAACTCAGTTAACTTTACCTTGTCTGGGGAGCATTATATCTACCCTTCCATTCTAAATGACAGCTTTGCTGGATAGTGTGCTCTTGGTTGTAGTTCCTTGCTTTTCATCACTTCGAATACATCTATCCAGTCCCTTCTTGCCTGCAGTTTCTTTTGAAAAATCAGCTGATAGTCTATAGGCACCCTTTTATAGGTAACTTTCTTCTTTTCTCTTGCTGCTTTTAAAATTCTCTCTTTATTTTTTAACTTTGGCATTTTAATTATGATGTGTCTTGGTGTGGTCTTGGTTCTAGCTTGTTTGGGACTCTGTGTACTTCCTAGACTTGTAATTTTCCTTCACCAAATTTGGGAGGTTTTTCTTCATTATTATTTCACACAAGTTTTCAATTTCTTGCTCTTCCTCTTCCCTGTCTGGCACCCCTATGATTTAGATGTTGGTATCTTAAAAGTTGTCCCAGAGGTTCCTAGGAATCATAGGGGTGAAAGGCAACCATTTTTTTAAAATTGTTTCTTTGTTCTGTACTAGTTGACTATTTCTTCTTTATATTCAAAATCATTGTTTTGAACCCCAGTATTTCCTTCCCTTCACCTTTGGTTTTGTGTGAATTTTCCTTCATTTCATAGCGTAACCGTCACTTCTTCCCTTCTGCGTTTGCCATGCTTAAGCATATCTGTCAAATCTATGAGCATTTTTATCACCAGCATTTTAAACTGTGTGTCTATTAGGTTGGCTCTCCTCATGGCTTAATTCTCCCACTGGAACCTTGATGTGTTCCCTCTTTTGGGCCATACTTCTCTGTCTCCCTAACTTGACAGGTTCCTATGTTTGCCTCGGTATCTTAGGTAGCGCTCTCACACCTGTTATGTTGTAACGAGCTGGGCCTTAGATATTCATCAGTCCTCTGTGACGGGTTTCACCATGTTGTGTCACTGTATGTGGGGAGGGATCTGAGATGGAACAATGATGCTTGCTGGCACTTGTCCCTTTTCTAAGCACCTTTCCTGTTTCCCATATGGGAGTGGTGCCTTCCTAGCTGTTGCCCTGACTATGATTCCCAAAGTGGGTGAGTCTGTGGATGTTCCAGGACCACAGGGGCCTCTAAACAAACAAACTCTGCTGAAAGGCTGGCAGTTTCTTCCACTGTCCCAACCACAACTGCTTTTCTCAGTAGAAAGTGCTGGGGCTTCAGCTTGTCCCACCCACCCTCCACCCCTGGTGCTGGAAACATAAGCCACTCAGTCTGATCTGGTCCTGGGAGCATCCCCCAAGTGGCCATACTTTTTTTTTTTTTAATGTGTGGCTGTTCTTTCCACCAGCTGGCCACAGCTGCCGTCCTGCTGCAGCTGCCTCACTGCCAAACAGTACTGCCAACCCTCATCACCTCTGTCCTGGCTCTGCTCCTCCTACCTATCTAGATGAGTATTTCTTCATTATATCTTTGTTTGTTGGACTTCCATGCAGCTAAATTTTCTGGAGTTTCTGGTTGTCTCTAGTTTTGAGGTAGCTGTATCCTTCTTAGTTGTGGAGGGAAATGCAGTGTGTCTACCTATGACTCCATCTGGCCAGAAGTCTATTTAGATGGCTAATATGTTTTATATTAAAATTTAATTTGAAAATTTAAGAATGGGAGTAAAAATCAATACAAACTGGACTTCAGAATTATTTTTATTGATAAACCAAATATGCTGATTTGCTTGTGAGAAGTTAAGGAGATAATAGAGATCTTATTTTTTAATCACTGACTTTTTAAGTCACATACAGGATAAACAAAATGTTAGGCTCTTCCAGGGAATGCAAGTTACAAACAAATGAAAAGAAATGAACATAGAAGAGCCATTGCTGGTGAATACAAAATTGCATAGTAACTATGGAAAATAGTTTGGCAGTTTCTGACAAATATAAAAATAGTCTGAACCATAAGATCCATCATCTGAGCTTTTATTTCATTTATTAAAGTGGAAAACATTAAGACAAAAGATTTAAAAGAATTGACTGTTCAGCCTGACTAGTGGCAGAGCGGATAAGAAGCCAATCTGCAAACCCAAAGGTCACTGGTTCAATTCTCCAGCCAGGGCACATAACCAGGTTGCAAGCCAGGCCTCCAGCCAGGTCTGTAGCTGGAGGCAGGTGAAAGGCAGCCATACATTGATGTCTCTCTCCCTCTCTGCCTCTCTCCCTTTCCCTCTCTCTAAAAATAATACATAAAAATCTTTAAAAAATAAGAACTAGATGTTCATTGCTTCTCGGCCTTTTGGCTAAGATCAAGTGTATCACCTATTCTTATCAGTTTAAAAGAACTAGCTGTTCAAAACGTAATTATATAAGAAACTAACCAAGCAGAGAGTTTTTATATGAATAAAAAGTCACTAATGAGCCATCCTCACAAAGAAAGATTTTCACAAAGGAAATTAATTGACTGTTTCATTTTTGTGTTTTCTTTCTTTTATTGTTTATTCTATTACAGTTGTCCCATTCTTTTTCCTTTTTGCCCCTCTCTACCCAGCCCATTCTTCTAGGCCGTAGTCAATCCCCTCTCCATTGTCCATGTCCATGCCTCATTCATACATGTTCTTTGACTAGTCCCTCCCCCTTCATTTGGCTTCCAGTTTTAAGAATGACTCATTACTGTAAGTCATCTTTTTGGCAGGTATTATTAATTTTTAAATGACCACTTGCATAGGCAAACACTTATGTTAGAACAGCAACAAACAAGATTGATGTGATTTAATTTTTAAGCTAATTTCTGTTGCTTTTCACTAAATAATAAAACTACTTTTAATAATTACCTCAGTTCTGCTTTCTATCCATCCTTTTCCAAGAAAAGAAATATATATTTTCCATGTAGCTTGGGAAAAAAGAGTGAAAAACAAGCTTCTGTGACTGTTCAGTATTAAAGTTAAAATGCAAAACTCCTTAGGCAATATATATAAGACCTTTGATGTTCCATCCAGTGCATTCCTACTTCTCTTTGGGATTCAACACCTTGACATTTGATATTTGGGGCAACGTAATGTTTTTTTGTGGGGGCTGTTCTATGCATTATAAACACTCCCCATCTCCCCACCCCTCATCCTAGTTGTGACAAATGCCCCTAGCTATTTCCATATGTCCCCTGAAGGACATATACCCAGGGGAGAATTGCTGCTTCTAGGCTTATCTTTCATGATGACACCTGCATTAGTTTTCTACTGTTGTCCTAACAAATTACCACAGTTTAGCAGCTAAAAATAATATCAATTTATATCTCACAGCTCTATGGATTAGAAGTCTGGAATGATTATGCTGGTTTCTCAGGGATAAAAGTAAGATCTTGTCCAGTTGGGCTCTTTTCAGGAGGCTCTGAGAAGATTTGGCTACCAAGCTCATTCAAAATCATGGGTTAAATTCAGTTCTTTGCATTGATAGAGCTAAGGTCCTTGTTTCCTTGCTGGCCACTTTCAGCTCTTAAAAGGCATCTGCATTCCCTGGTGGTTGTTTTTCTTCTTTAAAGCCAGCAACAGTAGGTCAGTTACTTCTTATGCATCAGATGTCATACATTCCCTTCTGCCTCGTTGTATTTAACTCCAGCTGGAGAAAACTCCTTGCTTTCAATGCCTAAGTGATTAGATTTGTCCCACCAAGTAACCCAAGGTAATTTCTCCATTTTCAGGCACATAATCTTACCTCTGCAAAATCCCCTGAGGCAGCACCTAGATCAGTGCTTGCTTAAATAACCAAGTTTTACAAATCTTAGGGGAACATCTTTGTTTTTCTCCTTTTTATTGAATTTATTGAGATGACACCATTTAACAAAAATTATAAAGGTTTCAGGTGCACAATTCCACAACAGATCATCCATATACTCTTGTGAGGTCACCAACCCAAGTCAAGCCTCCTTCCATCACCATTTATGCCCCTTTTTATCCTTCTCCACCTTCCCATACCCCCTTTTCCTTGGCAATCACCACACTGTTGTCTGTGTCCATGAATTTTTTCCTTTTCCCCTCTTTTGCTCTATCCCTCTACCCCTCACACATTACCCCTCCACACAGCTATCAGCCTGCTCTCTCTGAGTCTGTCTCTATTGTGCTTGTACCATATGATTTCACTCACACCTATAATCTAATGAACAAAATGAACTAACAAGCAAAATTGAGGAAACATCTCTAGTATACTGCCTTTTAAAGCATCCCCAATTTCAATACTAAGATCCAATCAATGGAATCACTTATAATTCTGCAAATATGTTTTCTTGAGCTTCCGAGTTGTCATAGCTCCTGACCCGATTCCCTATCTTCACTTAACTCATCCTTCAGTGTGGTGCTCAGATATAAGCTTGAGAATTCTGCTTTCATCTGAATCCTAGCACTTAGCACAGTACATTGAATTTATCTGCCTAATTAATACAGAGTGAAAATTCCATAAATTATTGTTCAACTAATAAAAGTCTATACACACGAGGGTTTGCTAGAAATGCAGGGTATTTAAAGGAAGTATTAAAAATAAAAAAATCCTTACGTATTTTGAAGATCATTTCAGTATTTCTACCTATTATCAAATATTTTTTAAGTACTTTACCTTATCTAAAACCATTGTTAATATGTGTTTTATCCTTATCTATGGGATCTGAAGGATCTAGTGCTATTTAGAATCTATCTGGATCTCAAGGTTTAGGTTGTTAGAACTGGACAATCTAAGTTCTGTCACTTTGTATTGATCAATTAAATTTTGTTTTTATTTTCTGGGTGATTTATTTGGAACAAGGTTCCTCCTCTTTCTGTTTCACTTTGGTCCAACTTGAGATTCAAATGAAAGGCAATATTGTCTTGTTAGTATACCCCAATTCTGCTCATTGCTTTGTTTGTATATTATTATATAGTAGTGGAACAGATCAAAGTCTTATATTCCTGCTGGGGACTTGTCCTTATGTGGTCAATTTTTAAATATTCTTCTGAATTTAATTATGTAGAAGTAAGATTTAAAAACAATCTCCTGTTATATTTTCTTTTTCTTTTTCTTCCCTTCCTAAAACATTCATTCCAAAAGCCATTAGGTGAGTCCAAGGGTGAAGGGTCAAGATTGTGGTAGCCCAGCATAGGGTTGCTACCTAAAGTGTTTTGAGAGAGGCTCCCAGAGAGTGTAAATCACAGTGATGTTTCACAGCCCAATCAGAAGGGGGGTGTCCATACGGGAGGCTGGCTGAGCATATGGGAGCTGGTTGGTATTATTTGCAATATTGTTAAAATACAAATCAGGTTAAATAACTGTGGTGGCTAGGTAAGTCATATAAAGACAATATACAAGTTTACTAACCTGAGACACAGAGAAGAGCAGTCTTGTTTGCCTGGTAATTGAAAAAGATCTATAGGTAAATAAAGCTATAGGTCCTCTTAGATTAAAATGCCCAAATAGTTTTCTTGCTCTCCCTGATGGCTACTTGCATGAAAAAACACTTAGACCAAGAGTGGGTCTACAGGAACTTTCTCCATTGGTGCTGCCTGGAGAGAACTCTGATTCAAAGTATCATGAGACTTATTTGGCAGAAAAAGATGGTGCCAACCATGCCATCAAGTGCTACCTTGCTACCTGATTATTCCAACATGGTATCATGCCAAGAAATGGAGGAATAAGGAGCTAGTATGTCTCTCTTAGAGAATTCAACAATACATAATTTAAGTCTTGACGTGTATTTAATTTGCTGAAATTTTCTGACCATGTCTCAAAATATAAATCATTTAAGGAAAGTTTGTTTTTTGACAATATCTCAGTATTACTCAAGAGATTTGTCATGGCTTTTCCTGAGTTTCACCTAGAAATAAGTAATGAACAATTGCCATGGCTGAAACCAAACCACTGTTTTTCTGCAGTTGGCCTAAAATAGCATTAAGAAATAATTTTAGTGTTTACCTGATGACTTTATGCACCTACACACTCATGTTCTTCCCAGAGTATCTAAGCAGTGCCAATGAAGTAGAAGACTTTCAATAAGTAGTTGTAGTATAAATTGAAGTGAATTGAACTAAAGCTTTAAAAGATTTCTTATGGAAGTGCTGCTATTTAGCTTACAGGAAGATAGAATAATCTATATCTTATTGTGAAATGGACACTAATGTTACTTGTACCTCAAACTAATCTTGGGAAGACATAGCTAGAAGTGCAACGTTCCTCTTATGATTAATTATTTCATATAATACAAGCTTCCACAGATCAACCTTCCTTTATCTGTTATTATTCTTCTATCTATTATTAGATTAACAATGATATGAATGATAATGAATGATACTTTCAGAAATCACACTGCTTAACTAGAGCTTTTGCCTTATTTGAAAGCAGATTGACTTGGTAAGTAACATAAAAATGATTTATGCATCTGAAGAAAATAAAAACTTAGACATTTTAACACCTCAACAGAATTTATAAATGTAATTTTTACTATGCACTACCAGTCAGTAAGAACAACAGCAGATCCTGGAAGTGAATTCTACAGAATGGTATGACAATTATTGTTATATATCTCAGCAATCTTCTAATAAATAATATGAGTCTTGTTTGCATTTATCAGAGTGATCCTTAAGCAAATACCATGTGAGGAAGAAATCTTGCATATTTATAAGAGTAAATTTACATATAACTACACATAAAATATTCTGCTCCTTTGTAAAATACTTCTTTATAATTTCCATTAAAATCATCATGTAATTATATCAGAGACACAAACCTAACAAAAATTATGCCAAGTATTATTAGAGGCAGCACTTTTCAATTGCAAGGGCATCTGTTCTGTGAGAATTTTTTTGGTTTCAATTTCTGTTACATTAAAAAAAAAAAAAACAAAGAGAGAGAGATAAAATAAGGACTTTGTCATTTGCAAAGGATTATGGTCAAAGGTCACCCATCAAAATTATTTTAAACTGTAATGGAAATCATTATAATAAAGTATTAAATTGTATGTATCACAAATGATAAATAGACCTATAAAGAAAGAGGAGGTTCTATTATAGCCCAAGGGTATAAAGAGAACTATGTCATAAACATACTATTGTTGATGCTTCAACAAATACTCAATCTTTCACACAGCAAGTCTTTTTATTGAGTGCTTCCTATGTGTCAACACCTATGCTGGGCACTAGGAGTATGAATATGAATTTCTGAATGCCATAGATTCTAAGAATATACATGGATAAGACTTAAAAGTAAATAACAATTGATTCACAGTATAAGGCACTTATCCCAGTGACTCAGTTTCTAATTAGTCTTGAAAGGCTAATTAGAAAGGTCAAGAAAATATTAAGAACATTCTAGATAGAGGGAAAAATGTGTTAGAAGATGATTACAGAAAATAGAATATTATCAAAGAACTACAGACAGTTGAATGTGTCAGAAACTTACAGTCAACATGAAAGAGCTACAAAGGCAAAGATGAAGAAACCAATACAGATGTCATTGCAAGGAACCTGGCTTTTATTTTGAAGGTCTAGGGCAGTAGTGATGTATTTCAGGCAAGTGATTGTCATTATTAAATTTTATGTTTAGAAAGAGTATTCTTCTGAGCAATGGTTTTCAATTATAGTGCCTGGATCATCAGTCTTAGCATCACTTGGAAACCTGTTTGAAAACTAAATTCTCAGGTGCTACCACAGACCTATTATAAACCCAACCTGAGCTTTAAAAAATTCTTCAGGTGGATCAGATGCCTACTGAAGCCTGGACTCCAGTGGTTTCAAAGAATAGAATGGTGAGAGCTATTTCAGTAGGAATATTTTCAGCCACCAGCAATTTAAAATCTGACTAACTTTATTTATATTCAACAAGAAGAACCAGAAAAGGCAGTCCAGGGATGGCACAGGGATGACAAATAATGTCATCAAGAACACAGATTCACCCTTGGCTGGTGGCACAGTGGATAAGGTGCTGGCCTGCAAACCCAAAGGTCGCTGGTTTGACTTCTAGCCCGGGCATAGAATCAGGTTGCAAGCCAGGTCCCCAGCCAGATCCGTAGCTGGAGGCAGGTGAAAGGCAACCATACATTGCTGTCTCTCTCCCTCTGCCTCTTTCCTTGTCCATCTCTAAAAAAGAAAAAAGAAAAAAAAAAAAAAGACTCTGTATCTTTCTACTTCATCATTATTAGAATGTGATTCTTGGTCTTAAGGGTTAGGCAAAGGCTTTTGTCCTTCCAGACTCTACACTGCCATCCTCACAGAAAGGAGGCTGGGGTGGGGTGATAGCAAAAGGTTTGTCCTCATGAACTTTGCTTTTATATTATGCCAGAATACAACAAAAATGGAATACTCTTTAGGTACTTCTGCTCACATAGTACTGGTGAGAACTTTATCAAGTGCTTCTCCAGCTTCAAAGTTGCATGTGTGGTAAAATGGGAATGACTCTCCAGTTAGCTCTTCTGTAAAATGTTTTTATGTATAGAGAATACATTTTTGTTAGCTAAGTAATTCCATGAAGAACGTACATTTTTAAGTTACCTTTGTTGTAAGAGGAAAACAAAATTTGAATAGTGAAGCCCTAGGGTTTATGCCTTTGTAATCCTGAAATCTTAGCCACCTATGAATGCTAGGATTCTCCTCTCAGATCCCTCTGAAGAGACATTCCAGATCCTTTAAATAGTATAGACCATTTCACCAGAACAGACAGTGTGAATTAATCTCAGAAACTGAAATGATAACACAGAACTGCACTTAGCATTTTAGCAACTTTCTCCGGTTCACATAATGTGGAAATTCTCCATTCATATTACCTTTGGGGCCCACTGAAATCTGTCATTTCCTTTAGTTCAAGGCTAAATGTCCTACTTTTGTTCTGAAGATTGACAAATGCACACAAACACAAACACTTGAATCAATCATCTTTCTTCCCCTGCTTCTGTAGAGACTTTTGCATGACCATCAGTATTGGTTTCACGTACAAGTACAGTTATCTTCATTTATTAGCTAGAGAAGCTGTTGTGATGAAAATGATAATCAATTACTCTCATAATCTGACATTTGTCAGCTGCTAAACAATTTACATATGGGTGGAAAGCAAGGTTCCCAACTCTTCTTCCCACATTTCTCATAAAGCATATTATAAGCAATAAGAATGGAAGTTACTGAATATTAGTTGAGTGCTGCCAGATAAATAATCACAAAGCCTTGTGGATCCATCCTGCATCTATCATGAGCTCTGCTAATGAGTGGTCCTGGCTTAGGAATTAGGAACAGAGGAGATAAGAGACTCTGAGTAAACACAATTGAATCAAGAAAACAAGGAGCATCATGAATAGTCTCTGCTGAATAAATGCAAATACCTTAAAAAATATGTTGTTCTGGACAAAACTCAAAAGCATTTGGGAGACTAAAACCTTACATGTTATAATTGCACACATACGCTGACAGGAGGGATGAACATAAACAACAGCACTAACCATTGCTCTTTAATTAAAATAAAGACAACTTTAAAATTTCATATCACTGAGCAAAAGGCAAGAGTACCAACTTTAATTTCAAAACCATTATCAATAGTGTATAACACATTGTCAAACAAACACACTTCCCTTGCTGTGCAGTCTGCTCTTATTGGCATTTGGCAGTCTGAACACACAGTCACGCTATCTAATGCTCATATTTTCCAAACATAACAAAAGGAGGACAAAACTGCAGCTTATTAGAAAATATTAGCAAGCATGAATATCAGTGGCTCCATTTCATGTGGATTTGGATAAGGGACAAAATCTAGACCTATTTACTTTCTAACCATAGTTTTAATAATTACATTTATATTTAATGAGATGCACTTTAACAAGATATCACATTCAGTGGAAAGATATGGAGGGTGTGTGTGTGTGTGTGTGTGTGTGTGTGTGTTTTAAGACTATTTTACATGCAAATAAGTTTGAGAAAACAAAAGAAAAAAGAAGACATATTTTTTCAAATTTGAGCCTCTGCCATATAGTAGTAACCATATAAATTTGCTGATATTTGACTATTTGTGTCCTTCAGAAGCAATGGTTTTGGTGGCTCAAACGAATATTATGTGCATTCACATTGACAAGTTTACTAATAGATATATATTACTATCTTTAACTTTGAACTTGGCCAGAGTAATGGAATGACAGATTTAAACTGTGGACTCTTCATCTGAAGCCCTCTAACTTTTTTGCCCAGTTTAGCAGACCTCTGCCAAAGGTTTTGAACCTCTTCCAAGCAGGTTTCAGAAGTAGAAGCTGAGCTACTTACCTTTTCCATGGAGCACACTCCTGGATTTTATTTCCTGGGAGATAAAAGGGGGCTTCTCATGCTTGGTCAGACACCAGTGAATATGCAACATTTTCTCTAACAAGTTAGAAACAATAACAGATTTCCTCTCAGCATTCAGGTGAAGCTTGAAGAGGGGAAAGGGGCTGGTTAAGTATTAGAAAGAAAGCACCTTGGGTGAGTTCAAGCAAAAGAATTCAGGTGTTCAAATTCTCAGTCCAGAAGTTATGACAGCCCTTTAGAAAAGGAAAAAAGAAAGTAGCTGAAATCTTGCTCCACTGCACAATACTTTTTATGAATTTAAATTGAGAACTACTCCATACTCTTAAGAACTATTTTAAGCAGCAGGTTATACACACTGATAGGAAAAGGAGTTTAGGAATACAAAGTAAAGGACTAGAAAAATGAAGCCATAAAAATCTCTAATGTTATTTGCCTGGTGCTGTTTTTCTGCTCATGGATGCTGGTAGAAAGCACTTGTAGAATCTGTGTAGTACTGATCTGGGAACTGGAGAGACACATGAATTCTCCAGACTGGGCCACATTGGTAGCAATTAGTAAAGTTGTGTTATGTCAGCATTTGAAATGGTTCAATTTTGACATAAAACTTGAAAAACAGTTTTCTTCGACACTAATATTGACCCCTGTTGAAATTATTAAGCATTTATGTGGCATGTTGTTCTTACGTATTTGTCAAAAAAATTCTTATATAGATATAGCAATCCCTTTTTTCTTCATTTACAAATGAATGTGTAAATGCTTTCCTTAAAATCAAAAAGCCCAACCCTTTTACCAAACCAGATATAAAATTTAGCATTTTTAGAGACTTCAGTCCTATATTGTTTCCTATTTTAGTAGTAAGCCAAAATGACTAGGCCATTTAATTCTGTTCTTAAATTTGTAACTTTTTTTTTTTTAAGATTTTATTTATTATTTCCAGAGAGAGAGAGAGAGGAAGGGAAGGAGGAAGAAAGGGAGAGAAACATCAATGTATGGTTGCCTTTCACCTGCCTCCAGCCACGGACCTGGCTGGAGGCCTGGCTTGCAACCTGGTTATGTGCCCTAGCTGGGGAATCAAACCAGCGACCTTTGGGTTTGCAGGCTGGCACCTTATGCACTGTGCTACCAGCCAGGACTAAATCTGTAACATTTGAAAACTACACATTGGTTTTGATAAGTATGTAATACTTTTTTATTATTTCATGTGCTTGTTTTATTACTTTGTGTTTTATTATAAGGGGAAGGGGAAAAGATCAATTTGAGAGCAATTTTTCCTAAATGTTGGTCAACCTCCCCCTGTTGTTGAGGTGTTCCCAGATCCAGAGAGTCCCTAAGAAACTACTATATTTTATTGACATGAAAAATAGAAAAATTCATTCTTAACTTTTTTATCTTGAAATCTGAGATCACTTTTTGTCTTGTAATTTCCTTCATTTTTCATATATTGTACATAAACTGTATTCTAATATTTCTAACCTGTTAAGAAAAATCCTTTGCTTTACCCTTTGGCTGTGATATCAGAAGCTAATTTGATTACACTTAGCTTGGTATATGTTGCATTTCTTGGATTCTTTTTGGTTTGAAACCTAGGTTTAATAATCTGTAATGGACAGCCTAGGCCCATCTCTGAGGCTAGTATGTAAGACTCACCTTAATATGATATAAGCAAAAATAAATACCTAAAGAGCTCCTCATTTTCACCCCCTTAAAAAGTTTTGCATTTTACTTACAGCCAGGAATAAAACATCAATGACATTAAAGAATTTTGTCAGTCATGAAGAGGCAACCTCTAACCCAACAAAAGGCTTTGAAATCTTGTCATTGTCCCAACAAAAAATTTGATCATATCATTAAAAGAAACACCACAAACACAAGGATTCTGATAAAACAAACAGATTCCCTAGTCCCTAGGGAACCTCTTCTTAATGGAGCAATGTGCAAAAGAGCACAGTATAAATATCAGAACAATTTGTCCTTGACAATCATATAAATAGTTTAGGGCACATAGCCCTAGAAGTAAAGTGTGGGTAGCAATTTGGGGGAGCAAGATTAAAAGTGAACTCTATTGGTGACAGCTGTGATCCAGTAAACTTCCCATTCTAATGGTAACTAGAAATGTGCCTCACCAGAGTTTCAACAGTTTCTAAATGATTACCAGTAGAGAGTATTAAGAAAAAATGTTTCGCTCTGACTGCTGTGGCTCAGTGGATTGAGCACCATCCTGCCAACTGAAGGGGTCAATGGTTCGATCCCCAGCCAGGGCACATGCCTAGGTTATGAGCCAGGTCCCAAGTTGGGAGTGTGTGAGAGGCAACCAGTATGTTTCTCTTGCACATTGATGTTTCTCTCCCTCTCTGTTCTTTCCTCTCCCTCTCTGAAAATAAATAAAATCTTAAAAAAAAAAAAAAAAATAAGAAAAATGTTTTCAATATGCCATCTTGATCTACTAGAAGAAGTTCAGTTTATTTATTACTATCAAAACCTATTTTTACTATACTTTTTTTCCCCAAAACAATGTGAAGGAAATATACAGAACATGTAAAAGAAAACCTATGGAGATATTACTAAGCATAATGACAATTGAACAAAATTTTTTTATTATACATTTCAACTTTTTGTTAAGCTAAACTGTATTGATATTTATGGATTCTCCATAAAGTGGGCGTATTTGTTTAACTACGCCTTAAAAATAAATATTGTACCCAACTAACATGGAGAAAATGTGAAAATTTCAAATTGCTTCTTGGCCTCTTCCCCTGGAAGACTGAAAAAAATCGAAGCAGTAGTTTTAATGTTTTGTGGTTAATAATCTTTGACTTTAAGATATGACATATTATTTTTACTGCTGAAGAAAAAAATCGCAGATATAGAATTTATCAATTTACTTTATCTATCTGATTCACATTCTGATTTTGAGAAATGAAACATTATATTATGGTGTCAAAATGAAAGAAAATAAAAAGGTAGCCTTAAGAGCATTTAGATAACTTAACTATAAGTTGCTACAGTCAAAGCTGCTAAGATTTAGTATTTTTTTAAGTTCGTAAGTTTTTTTGCACTTTACTATCTTTTCTAGTTTCACATAAGTACATAAGTGAGAAAAAGAACTATCCATTACAGAACCTCTCAAAAAATCATGTTTTGTTCATCTGCCAGACTTTTTCAGCAAATGTGTCTATGGTGAATTTCTCTTTCCCCCATCCCCCTCTTTTATGCCATCTCTATTTGAGAAAATACACTTGCAGGATTGGCCTTAAAGAATTTATTTTTTTATTCACTAAGAGATCCGGAAGGCCAGATGCAACTTATTACTACCTAAACAGTATAGGAAGAAAAAAATTCAGGAAATGATGACATTAATAAGACCAAGTATTATTTCCTTTCATTCTTTGTTTTATACCCTTTCCATAATGAGTCAATATTTTCCAAATTATTTTAATCTTTTTATATGCTTTTGTGTAAGCATGTTGATTACATGTATAGATATATGTAAGTATATATATGTGTGTGTATGTATATGCTATATATATATATAAAATCTTCTATGTAGTCCTATGGAAATAATTATTAAAACTAAATTTTATTAACCTAGTAATTGTATGCTTGGGCCACAGCTTCTAATTTTTCCATTCTTCCCACCCTTTCCTTCAGTTGGACCCACTCTTTATCACTGCCAGGACTTGCTCCACTAACCTTCCACACTCTGTTTATTTAATGTAATGTCTACTCCCCCCTTGCTTCCCTTGCCTGAAATCACATCTATTAACCCTCCCCCAGCAATCTTCACTTCTTGTAAGCCTTGTATTCTTCCTTCTACCAATCCTTTGAATCCTCAGTTCTTCATTAATACTTTTGTTTTCTCTTGGTTACTGTATGGGGATCAAAGAAAACAACATAAAATAATTTAAAGCAAAAAGAGGAACAAGGCCTCATGGACATGAACAACAGTATGGGGATTGTTGGGGGTTAAGAGGTATAAGGGAACTAAATGGTAATGGAAAAAATACAATAAGGTTAAATAATTATTTTTAAATAAAGCATTTCAAATATATTACTAATATCATTGGTTATTTTGATTCCTCCTTAAACCTATCCTTTCAGCTTTACCTAAGCAGAGCCTCTAAATCTTTTTTTTTTTTTTTAAGATTTTATTTATTTTTTTTTCAGAGAGAGGGGGATGGAGAGAGGCAGAGAGGAAAGAGATATCAATGTATGGTTGCCTTTCACCTGCCTCCGCTGGCTGGAGACCTGGTTTGCAACCTGGTTATGTTGCCCTCCTGGGAATCAAACCAGCGACCTTTGGGTTCGCAAGCCAGCGCCTTATCCACTGTGCCACCAGCCAGGGCTAAATCTTTTTTTTTTTTTTTTAAATATTTTATTTCATTATTTTTAGAAAGAGGGGAAGGGAGAGAGGCAGAGAGGGAGAGAGACATCAATGTATGGTTGCGTTTCACCTGCCTCCAGCCACAGACCTGACTGGAGACCTGGTTTGCAACCTGGTAATGTGCCCTGGCTGGGGAATCGAACCTGCGACCTTTGGGTTTGCAGGCCGGTGCCTTATCCACTGTGCTACCAGCTAGGGCCCAGGGCTAAATCTTTATCTGACATATATATACCTGATTTTTAGAGAGACTAAAAATTTTCAGTGATCCAAACAAACATTATACATCTGTCAAATAAAAGATACCCACTGTATTTCCTCTCACATTCTCATCTCTGATGGTACCTTTACTAGCCACAAGTTTATTGATTAAAATCATCTTTAGTTTCTCTCATTTACTCCCCTCCCTTAAGATAATAAAACTGGCTCTGCCTCTACAGAAAATCAGAGAGAGCTGCATACTAGCAACCAGGATTCAAGGCAGAAAAAGCAAAGAGCATGTCTAAGCTGGAAACCTTAGAGTTACTTCCAAACAGCTCTTTCTTAATTCCAAAACCAAGTCTGTCACCTGAGAATTCCTATAAAGTCTATTTCAAAAAATATGTCCTAAATGTATCTCTTGATTCCATCTTGACTGGAAATTCTTTAAATCATATCCCTTTCATTTTTTGCATGGAGCACTCTAATAAATGCCTAACTCTTCTCTGTATCTCCAGAGTCCTCTGTTTTTTCATTCTTTCCCCAAGTTTACCAGCACAATGTTTTCTATAAGCTACCTTCCTACATGTCTTATGACTTCCTATTTTCTAGAGAAGGGGTCTACAATTTTTTTACTGTGTTCCATGGTAAAAATGGTTAAGCAGGTACTTCATATGTATAGATATTTTTAAATTGTGTATTTGTCTCACAAATATATATATGTACATATATACATATATACATATATATATACACATATATATATAGTGTATGCTATAAAACATTAAAAAACACAATTTTAAGTGAGATAAAATAACTATAAAACTTTAACTTTTTTTCTGTATTCTAATATTCTATCTTTCAATCTGTCAGATTCAAACACCCCATCGTGGAGATCATTCATAGTCCATGATTTTCTTAATTTTTTACTATCAACATTTTGTGATGGAAAATTCTTTTTGATGTGAGGGTTCTGTTTCTTCATCATAGGATATTTGCAGCACCCCTTGCTTCTAACTAGATTCCAGCGGCACCCTATCCCCAAGATATTTGTCTCCAGGTATTGCCCAATGTCTCCTGAGGAACAAAATTGCTTTGGTTTAAAGCCACTGGTTTGTGCAATGGGTAAAATATAAATGAATAAGCCCAATTTATAAACCCACCTGTGGGTTCAAACTACCTAGCCAGCCTTGCCTCACACTATACCTTCCAGATCATGCAGATATGTAAATGCTACTGTAGAGTTTTATGCTGCTCTGTCTTTGTTCATGTTATCAACCCCATGCAGAATCCACTCTGACAATTCTTTCCTTGAATGAGAAACAATTCAAGTAACAATTTCCCTGTGCAAGTGCTACTTCCTTTGCACCTGAGGTGCAGAACTTAATCAGCAATTTCAGGGAAACTGACCTCTAGTTAGGACTTCAAACTGGATCAAGCAAAAACCAAACCAAACCAACCCCACCAAACTATTTTAGATGGAGGTACTACTATATTGGCTCAAGGTCAATACAAATACAAATATTTTGCTACTGAGAGAGGAGAACACTGGGAAAACATGTTATTCTTATTAGAAAGAGAAAAAAGTATTGTTATGAAAATATCAGAAATGGGAAGCTGAAAGAACCGAGCGAAAATTTACTATTAATACATCTCAGTTTTGCCTAGATGTAATTAAGATCTTAAGTTTCATTCATAAGTGAATGAAATGTTACTGAAGACATTAAACTAAGCATTATAAATTAGTAATTATATTTACTAGATACCAAACAATGTGCTAAGACCTTTGCATGAGTTGTCTCATTTAATCTTCACAACACCTCTAATGAAATGAAGATTTTTATTGCCTGTTTTATTTTTATTGCCTGATTTTTTTTTTTTTTTTTGCCAAGTAGGCTTAAGAAAATTATGATTAAGGTCACTCAGCTAATAACAGGTAGATTTTTGCCTTCAAATCCAGATTTAACTGACTCCAAAGCCTACATTCTTAAGCACTATGTTATTTATTATGCTAATAGATTGATGATTTATATATATATATATATATATATATATATATATATATTAACTAATAGATTCTTAGATGCACAGATACACATATTCAAGGAGGGAAACACATTATGCAGTTTTGTGCTCTGTTTTATCCAACCATTCAGTAATATAATCAGCAGGGATTGGTAAGCAAATACTTGTCTCCCAGCTACTATGCACATTTAGAAAAAAGAATAAAAGAAACACTTATGATGTAAAATAAATTCCTAAAAATCATCTGCATGTGTTATATTTGGTTCATCAACTGGGGAAAAGATAGACACACACTGAAAAAACATATCTATGCTAAATGTCTTTGATATCCTGCCAGATTTACCCACAGAAGGTCTCAGTTGTAAACAAACAGCTACTTACACATGGATGACCCTGGAAAGTAGACTGAGTGGGCACAAAATGGTGTCTGTTTTCTCTTAGATTTTTGCTTCATTTTGAGCTGTTAGAGTTTCACCTCCTTTCACGAAAAAGAAAAATAGGAACTGTGATTCTGCTTTTAGCATTGAAAGAAAGAGTTGCTTAACCATGTTCAAGTAGCTTATACCTTCACTAAAGGAGAGAGTTGTTTTCAAGGGTGAAATAGCATTTTGCGGAAGAAATGGCATTGTGATAATGACCAGGTTGATGGATATAGGCACTTCCTACACTTTTAATCGCATTTCACTCAGGTCCTAATACTTATTAACTATTCAGAACACCTTCTAAATCTGTGGTGTTCCCTTTTGGGTTTCTCCTTTACTTTGAGATGGATTGTGTTTTCTTGAAAATGATTTTAAAGAGTTGAAAATCAGTTTATATAGGATTGAAAATAGAACCTTAGATTTTAATTTCCTAGAAGTAGACTCCACATGCTATATTTCAACATCTCTTCATCACCAAGCCAAAAGTCACGAGTTCAGTGTTAATAATACATGATGGTCAATAAATATTTGCTCATTGATTATACTCACAATGACTTGTTCTCCAAATTAAGATTTAGATCTTTTACTATATATAACATGATTATTTTAGATAAATAACATCATGAAATAACTTGATAGCACCACGTTACCACTCATAAAAGAGACACAAAAGATAATTGTCTCCACTGTCTTTGTTGGCAAGAATGACTTAAACTATTAAAAAATTAAACCATATTTTTGCAAATTACATCTTCAGTTTAGACATTTTATTTTCATTAATCCTACATAGCAACCTATGTTTTGAGCTACTCAGTAATAATTTAAAAAATTAATTCTTCTGACAGGTTCAGCAGTCCAATGTGTTAATTATCCACAACTGAGCATCACATAATACCTTTGTAATTTGTTTTATTATTTATCTGTGTCAGCAATTTGGAAATATCTGCTTTGAAAATCTCCCAGTACCAAATCACTTTAGTTTTGCCTAATAAAATTTGGGGAACCAAATAAACCAATATATTATGTTAGAATACCCAATGATTCATTGTGATAACATCATAAATGTTTCTATGGGTCACTCTAAAACCTGCTTCTAGATAGAAGTGTGACTTTTGTATACTTAAGGGATCATTTTCAAAAGGCTTCTAAGTTTCCCTAAAAGGATGAAAACCTTCCAACCTACCCATTAAATTTACAAAGCCTACAGGTTCACTCTCAAGCAGCAACTCAGAAGAGATTTCAAAGAAGAATCTCTGGCGCAAATGTTCAATATTGTCTCATGGTCAACTTGGCAGCTTTGCTAGTCATCATGGTCTACACCTCCACACCTGTGTTGGTGGCCACCTGGCCCTGCCCCACTCCAGGTTTGGGTTTCTGCTTGCATTTACATTTTCTGTCCTGCTTCTTTACCTTGTTTATATTGCATTATTGCATTGGTATTCATATAAATCATTTTAAATCAGTTGTAAGAGAAGGCAAAGTATAAACAAGCAAGAGACAATAATATTACATACAGAGATAATTCAAGTCCTTCTGAGAAAAGGTGTAGTGTAAAGTTCAAGATAATATTTCAGTCAGGCTACAATAAATGAGTTGTGTTTCAAAGCATGCCTGTAAGCAGTGGGTTGGAATTCAGACTATTTACTTGTGAAAGAAATGCTATAGAATAGAATAGGGATTTTTTTTTTTTTTCATGTGAACAGTTGCCAGTTATCATGACCTACTTATTCTATGATATAACTTAAGTGAACTTCATTTGCCCTGAGAAAATATTGAACATTGTTACAATAAATGTTATTAAATAAACCAAACTGAAAAATGAGTGTTTATGTAACACATTTGTTTTCCTATCTTTTGGTCAGGAACTATATATTACTTATTATCATATTGCCACTCAGTAACACCATATGAGTGTATGTTGCTAAAAAATTTTTTAATGAGTGCAAGAAGGAGAATGAATAACTGCAAGCAAGAAGAGGTACCTGAAGCATTTAAAAGAGATTCCTGGGTATAGACAAGGTTACAGAAACCAATGATACCAGTTCTATGTTGTATCTAACTATAACAACTCTTCCGATTTCTAATTCTTTGACATAGGCAACCTCGTGCATTATTAAACTAAATTTATTTAAGTAGAGAAAAACAAAAAGAAGTGAAGGCTAAATATGAAAAAAAGGAGATTTTCTTGTTTTAAGTGAGTATGCAAGACCTGAGGAAAGGGGAGAAGAAGTAAGATATTAAAAAAATATATATATATATATTTTTTTTATTACAGGGTGCGTGTGATAAATTGGCAAAATTTTAGTAAAATGAACAACTTACCACAAAAGTGTTACACGTTGAATAAATTTATTCTTATATGTAAATACATAAACATAGTCATTATTTTTAAAATTTTTCAAAAAAGTCTTTATTTGCTGCAATAATAGATTCAATTCAACTTTGGAATCTTGAGCATGCTTTCATTAACTTTTCTTTATCCATGGACATCATCATGTTTTCAATCTTAGCTTTAACAGCCTCTTTATAGGAATGAGGTTGTTTATTAACTTCTCTCTCACAAATGCTGCATGCATAATAGTCTAAAGGATTTGCATCTGGTGAACTAGGCAGCCAGATTTCCTTTGACCAGAATGCAGGAACATCGACACTGAGAAACTCTTGCAACTTTTTGGCATTACCTGTCGGTGAACCATCTTGTTGGAAGATAAAAGGATGTCCATTTGCTACTTGCTTCATCCATGGTACAACTACTTCTCTCAAAACAGCAAGGTAAGGTGTTTAGCAGTCACCTTCAAGCCTTGTGGAAACAAATGTGAGGTCATGATATCTCCTTCATTGCTGACAACACCTAACACCTCACTGTAGCAGGAAATTTCATTTTCATGACAATTGGGACCTCATTAAGATTCTCACAGAGGCACGGAAGTTGTTCTCACAGAAGTTGTTTCTTCTGTTGACTATTTGGTCCTACTGAAAATTCTTTTCATTGGAGAAGAAAATCAGAGGGTTTTTCTTTGAGATTTTTACATTTTGTTAGCAGTTTCCTTGCTTTTTCAAAGCACCTTTCCTTTGTCTGCTGTGTCATAAACTGGCCTCTTCTAAAACATACAATCTGTATTTGGTATCTTCAGCAATTATCTCGTGAACCATTGCATCCGATATCTGCAGCTCTCTTGCTATGGAGCACATTGACTTTTCTGGATCTTCGTAGATGATCCCCCTGTATTCTGTATTCTGTGAACAATATCTGGATTTGTGTGATCCTTGCATATCTTATGCACTTTCCTAGTTGGTGTGGCAACATCAGGATCAGCATCATACACTTTCTTCATGTTGTAAACTATACATAAAGTGATGTTATTGAACTCTGCAATTTCCTTAGCTGTTCGTCCTACACACAGTCCAGAAACCATGGTTGCTCTAACATCATATTCCTTTGACATGATGGTTGCTCTCAGAATTTAATACTTTATATCTGAAATAATGATGTTCAATCATAACCTTAGAAACATAGTTTTTCAAAATTAATAAGCACGTGAAATAAGGAGATGCAAAGTTATTGCCAATGTATCATGCATACCCTGTATGTGCTCAGATGATAAAAAGACTTTATAAAATGAATAAATTGAATTTAGGAGTAAATTATAAAGAAAGAAGTGACAGCAGTGATTTGGACAATTCTAGTGAGAGAGAAAGGAGGAACGCAATAGTGAAGACTTTGATCATATAATATCCCATATTGGCCACAACTAAATGGTACCATCATCACAGCAATACTTAGTTGCATGTATTTGTGTAAAGACTACAAAACTAGAGAATAAATGTAGAATGATGGGAAAAGAGAGGAAGATATAGGATCATTAGGTATTAATGAGAATGTT
Organism: Noctilio leporinus; assembly: GCA_004026585.1. Lineage (NCBI taxonomy): Eukaryota > Metazoa > Chordata > Mammalia > Chiroptera > Noctilionidae > Noctilio > Noctilio leporinus. Next base: position 32,739 of record PVIW01007748.1, on the reverse strand, counting down.
TCTATAACCATATTTGGCATTATAGAAAAGGAAAATTTTATTATTTTTATTATCTGTATTTCATGTCCACAAGAAGTGTTTTATATAGAGGGGTTGGCAAAAGTAGGCTTACAGTTGTGAGTATGCAATACACAGAGTTAATTCTTGTAATATTATTTATTATTTATTGTATTATATACCATATGAACAACTGTAAACCTATTGTTGCTCACCCTGTATACTCGTGTATATAAATGTTTTTCTTATGTTACCTCAAACAGTCCTGATTTGTTAAAAAATAACTTTCGTTTCATAGTGATATTATTTGAAGACTTAAAAGGGAATGTTTTTACAATAATAGCCTGGAGCCTGTCAAAATGGTCTGAAAGTCAAGATTAGAAGGCTAGTGAACAATTAGGCTATGAAATTAGGAGGCTATCATTGGGTCCTTTCTTCCTCTTCCTTCACCTCATTAGGCATCTCTCTTTCACCAAGTTCACACTTTGTAGTTATGACTGTGCCAAAGTCCTGTTCAGAGAATGTATACTAAAGTCTACATTTGTCAATATTTATACATTTTAAAATAGAAACACTAAATTATTTTCTTAAAATACTCTGCTAGTGACAGAACTAGGACTAGTGCTCTAGGTTCTCTAGAATCTTATTTAACGCTTTTAAAACTACAAGAACTTGATAAACTGCCTTATGTTAAGTAAGTTTTAGAATAATTTTCCAAATAAATAATTCCTAAATTGTTATTTTTAGTTATCTACTTGTCTTATAAATAAGCTACTTACAACATGAGTCTTTCATATTTAATGACAAAAGTTAAAAATATGGAAAACTAAAGTAGTCTGAGTTAACTTTTATTGTGAAAATCTTAACTCAGGCTATTGTTGAATAGCTTTCTGTGTTAGAATTGAAATTATCTAATATAACAGGATTAAGAAAAATATAAAACAAATAAAATCTTAAGAATATATTTGAACATTCATATGTTTATACTAAACTTAGTATTTAATCCAGAGAAATTAATGATAAAAATTTCATCTGCTCTACAAACAATTGCTATAAAGATCATCTCAAGCCCTGCCTGGTGCAGTTCAGTGAATTGAATGCTGGCCTGTGACTCAAAACATCGCTGGTTTAATTCCCAGTCAGGGCACATGCCTGGGTTGCAGGCCAGGTTCCCAGTCAGGCATATTAGAGGTAACTACAATAGATGTTTCTCTGTCTTTCTCCCTTCCTTTCCCTCTCTCTAAAAATAAATAAAATCTTAAAAAAACAAAACAAAACAAAACAAAACAAAAAAACGACCATTTAAGAAACTATGCTCCTGACTTTCTATTCTTTGCATACATATTCCCAGTTTGGAATTTGTTTTTTAGTACATTCGTCTATAATAAATCATTGAGTCTTCCCATTTAAAAAGTATTTAGTGTTTTCCTTGTTATAAGATTACTTCAATAGTTCTGCACACCTGATATGGACAAAATATCTCCTCTACTATGAGTGGAAGCAAGGGCAAAATTAATCTTTTATTTGTGGTTTGATGGAAAAAAATAGAAAACAGTAGCCAATTTCAAAACTGATGATAAGGTAATAACTTAATTTGTATTGCTAGCTAAGAACAATTGTTTTTAGCAAAACAGGACAAAAACATTTAAAGTAATATATTGCATAGATAAAAATAACATAACTAGCTTTCTTTTTTTAAAGATTTTTTAATTCATTATTTTTAGAGAGAAGGGCAGGGATGGGGGAAGAAAGGGAGAGAAACATCAGTGTATGGTTGCCTTTCACCTGCCTCCAGCTATGGACTTGGTTGGAGACCTGACTTGCAACCTCGTTAAGTGCCCTGACTGGGAATCGAACTAATGACCTTTGGGTTTGTAAGCTGGTGCCTATCCACTGAACTACCAGCCAGGGCTGACAAGCTTTCTTGAATGTACATATGTTAAATGAAAACATAGGCAGTGATAAGAAGCAATAGTAATATTTGCTAAAGATCTGAGTTATACAATAAGTTCTAAAGTCTCTAAGATAGTGAGAGTACACTAAAACTATCACTGATTTGGCCTTTAAAAATCAGCAATTTGTTATTACAGTCATTTCAAGATATCTGAGGAATGGTATTTGAATAGAATTAATAATATATAGAGAAATGTATGCATATAGTTATTTGAGTACTTAGCAATATAAGGTAGAAAAAATGTTTGAAACAGAACTTGTTTAGAATATTGAGTCAATGTGATAGCATTTTATAGCATATGCATGCTGAAGCATCTTATACTTTATTCAAAGAACTTGTGAAAACTTATTTTGGTTTATGCCTTCTCATTTCCAGACTCTGTCTCTTCTAAGCAGAAAACACGCCTATGTGGTCTATATCTTTATTTTGCAAGTATTCATTTTGGAAAACATTATCAAAAAGAGAGATACATGGCAGAAATATCATAATTATTTTTTCTAAATTATATTTTACTGATTACATTCTTTCAGTTGTCTCAATTTTTCCCCTTTGCCCCCCTCCACCCAGCACACCCCACACCCTTGGGCAATCCCCACACCATTGTTCATATCCATGGGTCATGCCTGCCTATAAGTTCTTTGGTTACTCCATTTCCTATACTGTACTTTATATACCCATGGCTATTTTGTAACTACCTATTGGTACATCTTAATTCCCTCACCTCTGTACCCATTTCCCCATACACCCCTCCCATCTGGCAATTATCAAAATTCTCTCCATATTCATGACTCTGTCTCTGTTCTTCTTGTTTGTTTAGTTTGATTTTTAGATTCAATTATTGATAGGTATTTGTTGCCATTTTAGTGTTCATAGTCTTGATCTTTATCTTAAATAAGTTCCTTTACTTTTTCATGTAATAATGGTTTAGTGGTGATGAACTTCTTTAGTTTTTTTTTCTTATCTGGGAAGGTTTTTATCTGTTCTTCAAATCTAAATGATATCTTTGCAGGGTAGAGCAATCTTGGCTGCAGTTCCCTGCTTTCATGACTGAATATTTGTTGCAAATTCCTTCTAACCTACAAAGATTATTTTAAGAAACCAACTGACAGTCTTATGAAAATTCTCCTGTAAGTTACTAACTGCTTTTTTCTTGCTGCTTTTAAGATTCTGTCTTTATAATTAAAACTTTGGCATTTTAATTATGATGTGTCTTGGAGTAGACCTCTTTGCATCCATCTTGTTTGGGTCTTTCTGTGTTTCTGTACTTTCATGTATATTTCCTTCACAAGATTAGGAAGTTTTCTTTCGTTATTTTTTTCAAACAGATTTCCAGTTTCATGCTCTCTTGCTCTTCTTCTGGCTTCCCTATGATGTGTATATTGGAATGTTTAAAGTTGTCCCAGAGGATGCCTAGACTATCCTCATTTTTTTTTATCCTTTATTCATCTTATTGTTTGCTTCTTCATTATGTTCCAAATCATTGATTTGATTCTCAATTTCATCTATTGTATTGGTTTTCTTGTAAATTGTTCTTTATTTCAATTAGCATATCCTTCATTTCTAATCTTTTTTATGCTGCTGAGTTCCTCGTTAATTTCACAAGCATCCTTTTAACCAGTGTTTTGAACTCTGTATCTGATAAAGTATTTATGTCCATATTTTTTAGTTCTTTTTCTGGACTTTTGATCTGTTCTTTCATTTGAGCCATGTTTCTTTGTATCCTCATTTTGGCAGCATCCCTGTGTTTGTTTCCATATGTTAGGTAGAGCTTCTATGAATCCCTTTCTTGGTAGCGTGGCCTAACGTAGTAGGTGTCTTGTAGGGTCCAGTGGCACAGCCTCCTCTATCACCCAAGCTGGGTGCTCAAGGTGCACCATTCATGTGGGCAGAATACAGCCCCCTCTTATAGTTGAGCTTTAGTTGCTGTTGGCTGGTCAAAGGAAGGGATTTACACAGGCCAGTCAGCTACAAGCACTAGCTGTGGCCACAGTCCACTGTTTTCCATGGAGAGTCTGCTGTGCAGAGGCAGGGTGGTGGTACTCCAACATTGTGCGTAGATGTCCACTGGGAATATGGGCTCTAGGGTTTCCTGGGGATGTAGGCTAAGATCAGCCTCAACTTATGTTTTTCTCAGGGCCATCCTTCTTGAGCTCTGAGGCAATCTGAGATACTGCTACTTATGCTGGGCTTGGAGATTCCCAGGCAAAGCCAAGCTGTGATATCAGTCTGCCTGTTGCTAATGCCAGGCCTGGAGACACTTAGCAAGGCATATGGCAGTTGGGGGTTCACTGAAGTTGACTGTTGCTTGTTTGGCAGGATTTAGGAAATTATGAAGCATAAGCCAAGACCAGCTATTCAAGTGGAAAAGCAGCTTGGGTGGGTCCCTATTTTGTGTGTGACCAAATCTGTAGGGATCTCCAGGGTGGGGCCACCAGTGTTAGCCAGGTTGATTTAGTCTCAGATATGGCACCCATTGGATGGCTTCATGGCGCTATTTAGGGAAGGTTCAGAAAAGTGACAGTGGCCTCTGCCCGCCTTTCTGTCTAGGATAAAACGGTCCCTCAGCTCTCACCTTGATGCCAGATTCTTCAGTTTCTCCCTGTGTGCCATTGGTGCCTTTCAAGCTGTTTACTCCAGTGCTGGAACTCAGAGTAAATCTAAGTAAGCCCATGTGTGGGTTCTTTAAGAAGAACTGCTTGGAACACCAGCTGTTTCTTCCACCAACTCAATCCCTGCTGGTTTTTGCATCCAGAAGTTATGGGGACTTATCTTCCTGGCACTGGAACCCTGGGCTGGGGGGAGGTGGGTCTCATGTGAGACTTTCTCCTTGCTCCTGAGATATTCCTCCAGAATTTTTATTCACTACAGGTTGATGCACTACCAGCCTATTCAGCATCTTTGCTCCTCCTACCAGTCCTAATGGATGTGTTTGTAAAAATTTTGTAGTTGTCAGAATTTTATTTAACTTGATATCTGATGGTTCTGAGTAAGGGCTGTTCTTTTATATTTTAGTTGTAATTTTTTAATGGTGTTGTGCAAGGCATAAGCCATGTTTACCTATGTTGCCATCTCAACTGAAAGTCTCACATAATTATGTTTTATATATTAAGATATAATTTTCACTAGTTTTTATTTTGATTACAGAATTGGATATTAAGTAGAGTCTAAATGTAAATATGTTTTAATGATTTATGAATGTTTTTATTAACAATTGCTCGGGATTAATGCATTGAAGCTTTGCATAGGGTTATATGTCTCTTTATTTTATATCTCATTTTGGAATTGTCTTGAATCATGCAAAAAGCATATTCAGCTAATGAAAGACAGGGATTAATAAAAGAAATATGAATATGGTAGTAGAGATGTTTGGTTTTACTCCTTGGTTTTAGATGTTTCAAATGTACCCAGAAAAATCTTCAACTCAGTTATTTTGTAAATTGTAATACTTGTCTTAATCTACCACCCATATCTTTTGTCCAATTTAGATAAAAAATAAACACTAACTTGTAAAGCATATGTTAGTTCATATAGTGTCATGTAGTGTTAAAATGGCATTATATATTTTGTTTACATATAGTATAAATCATACCATGGTTTGAATCACAGTATAAAGATTAGAATTGAGTGTTATCTGGTAAAGCCAAGTAAGAGAGCAGTTTGGCCATATCTAGAGAAATTAAATTTGCCTCTGCAATCTGAGCCAGAAAGTTTACATCTGTATGTGTAAACAGCATGGAATAACAGTGCAGAAGTATACCATAAATCATGGAGGAGTAGTCATTTGTAACCTTATTTATAATTGTGAAAAATTCTCAACATCTAAATACCAATTAATAGGAGTATAAATAAATAAACAAATAAGCAAGTAAATTTGCTTAATAAAATACTATGCAGCCGGTAGAATGCATGAATTGGTCCTACATGTTATAACCTAAAAATATTTTTTTTATCTTCTTGAGATATAATTGACATATTGCATTGAGAAGTATAAGACAGATAATATGACGATTTGATACATGTGTACATTGAAAAATGATTACAATAATGTTGGTTAACACATCCATCATTTCATATAATTACAAATTTTGTGGTGAGAACATTTAAAATCTACTATGTTATCAATTTTCAAATATAGTGTTATCTGTAGTTGCCCTACTATATATTAGATCCCCAGAATTTATTCATTTATAACTAAAAGTATGTACTCTTTGACCAACATTTTCTATCCCCTGGGGACCTATCTGTGAGTTCGGCTATGTTATAAACATAAAATTGAGATCATACAGTGTTTATCTTTCTCTAACTTATTTCATGTGCAATGCCCTCAAGTTTTATCCATGTTGTTGCAAATTGTCAGAATTTTTTTCTTTCAAGGCTGAAAAATATATATAGACATTTTACTTATCTATTGATGGACACTTAGGCTGTTTTTATGTCTTGCTAGTGAGAATGTTGAATGTACATGGAAAAGCATTTATCTCTTCAGTATATATCTCCCTAAGATATAGACCTAGAAGTAGGATCGATAAATCACATAATGATTATATTTTAAATATTTTGAAGAACCTCCATACTATTTTTCATAGTAACTGTAGTAATTTACATCATTCCCTACATAAAGCATTTTTTTTTCTCTGTAACCTCACCAACATTTGTTATCTTTTAAATTAGCCATTATAACAGATGTGAAGTGATATCTCATTGTGATTTTGATTGACATTTCCCTAATGATTATTGATGTTGAGAACCTTTGTATGTACCAGTGGCCATTTGTATGTCTTTGGAAAAATATTTATTTAAGTCATTTGCCCATTTTTTAATAAAATTATTTGTTTTTGTTTTTTAAATATTGATTTGTATGAGTTTCTTATATTCTTTGGACATTAATCCCTTATAAAATATATAATTTGCAAATTTGTTCTCCATTCTGTAGGTTTTCTTTTCATTTTGTTAATTGTTTCTTTTGCTGTGCAGGAGCTTTCTAGTTTAATGTTGTCTGATTTTTGCTTTTGTTGCTTGTGCTTTTGATGTCATATCTTTAAGACTTGTCATTTTAATTATGATGTGTCTTGGTGTTGGCCTCTTTGGGTCCAACTTGTTTGGGACTCTGAGCTTCCTGGACTTGTGTGATATTTTCCTTCACCAGATTAGGGAAATTTATGGTCATTATTTCTTCAAATAGGGTCTGAATCCATTGCTTACTCTTTTCTCCTTCTGGTATTCCCATGATGCCAATGTTGTTATGCTTCATGTTTACCAAAATTTTTCTTAAGCTCTCCTCATTAAAAATTTTGTTTTTCTTTTCTTTTTTAAATATTTTATTTATTGTTATTTTTAGAGAAAGGAGAAGGGAGAGAGGCAGAGAGGGAAAGAGACATCAATGTATGGTTGCCTTTCACCTGCCTTCAGCTATAGAGCTGGCTAGAGACCTGGCTTGCAACCTGGCTGGGACCTGGTTATGTGCCCTGGCTGGGAATCAAACCAGTGACCTTTGGGTTTGCAGGCCAGCACCTTATCCACTGTGCCACCAGCCAGGGCCTAAATTTTGTTTTTCTTCTGCTGCTCTGCCTGAGAAGTTTTTCTACCTTGTCTTCCTAAACACAGATTCTATCCTCAGGTTCATCTAACCTACTGTTTATTCCTTCCAGTGTATTATTTATCTCAGATATAGAATTCTTTATTTATGACTGGTCCCTTTTTATGGTTTTATGTTTTTTCCTATGCTTCTGAGTATCTTTATAGTCATTAAACTCTCTATTTGGTAAATTTCTTGCTTCCATTTCATTTAGTTATTCTGAAAAATTATCTTGTTATTTCATTTGGTTTCTGTTTTTTTTTTTTTTTTTTGTCTTCCCATTTTGGCTGCTTCTTTGAATTTTCTGCCTTCAATGTTAAAATAATCAGTTATTTAACTGATCCATTGTAAATCGCATCAAGCTGTAATCAGCTGTTTGCTTAAGCCCCACAGGGTAAAGCAGAGTAATTCCTGTGGGTGGGGCTATTGCTTCCCCTCAGGCTGATGACACTTGGAGAGCAGTACCTGAGAATGATGGCTTCTGCCTTATGGGAAATGACTTCACACCGGGATGCTGGTAGCTGTTTCTTCAGTTTTATCCCCAGATCCACCAGCCCCAGACTCTGCTCAAGTATCTCTAATCCACTGGGCCCTCCTTCTGCCAAAGCCCAGGTTAAGTGGTTACAAATGAAAAATTTTGTGTTGGCCCTTTATGGGTCTATTTTTGTTTACAGCTGTCTCTCCCTGGGGATAGAAACCCTGCTGCTTTCCACAGCTGGATGTTATCTGGGTTCCTTTCTGGTTCTGGTGCTATAGGCAGGAGAGCCAAGCTTGGGGTTTAGATCTTATACTTCTTGGGAGGAAATCCCCAGCCACCAAAATATTTCTCTGGAACTTCAGCTACCACCAATGGGAGCCCACCTTCTTGCACCCCCTCTGCACTGCCTACCAGTCTTGTTGTGGTGAAGTGGGTCCTTATGTCTATCCAGCTTATATAAAGCCTTCTCTCCAGCTTATGTTCAGTTGGTTGGTCAGGATGATTTTTTACAATTTAGTTTTAATTCCATATTGGTCCTGGGAGAAGATTAGTGTAGCTTCCACTTATTCTTTTGTCATCTAGGATCTGACATGAAACTGTTGTAGCACTAACTTAATTTTAGTTCAGTTTCATTAAAAATTAAATGTAATACAGCCCTTCCTTTTTGTGTGAAGGTCAAAAAAATGAAAAATAATGAGTACAACTCAAAAACTATATTGATTGAAATCATTCTGTGATTTATGAAATTTCCACTTCATTTCAATGTTGTAGTTTGTGTTAGTTGTTTGGAAAATTAAGAAAAGAAATTAACCATATTTCATTTTGGTCAAATTTTTATGAAAAGAATCCCATCAGTCGCCTTGGGGTTTCAAGCTCTCTTATTTACCTGGTATGAATTTCAGAGAGCATAGCCACCCCTTTAGTTCTTCATGGAATACCAAGGACATGCGGCAAAACAGGAATCAATGCTCCATCTAGGATACAACTAAGTCAGCCAATGAGACATAGTTTCATATCCCCAAGACTTTGTAAGGCACAACCTTAGGGATTCGTATAATTTTGTCTAATAAGAGCTTTGAACAAATGTTGCACTTCTAGATTCTATTTTAGAATAGAATGCATGGGTTTCACAAATGGACTCATTTCATATAGCAGAAGATAAGGGCTTGGAAAGTAGTATCTTGCTCAATGTTTACTATATATTGTTATTGAAATTTATTAAGAAAATAGAGTATTTTTTCCTTAGAAGATTTTATTTTTAAAATTTGAAACTCCATTTTAAATTCTTATTTATTTCTGCAGTGCTCATGAAAGCCAATTACTAGTTATTGAAAATTTGGAGTGTTGACTCCAATTCCACTATTTGCCATTCTCAGAGATCTGATATATGTGGTTATACATTCAGGATATATCTGAAACACAAAAATGTTAAAATTTAAAGTACTTTTTAATGTCATAGAGCTAAAGGAGTAAAAAATAGTAAATATGTATATCAGCAATGTATGTGTTCTACAACATTTCAAAACATTTAATACCAGAGCTCAGATGATGTATTAGTCATGTCTTTATTACAAAAAGTGATCATATCAGAGAAGCAACATACACACTATGAAATTTGGTAGTTGCCATGGTAACTATATTTTTTCCTGAAAAGAAGAATAAATAGCTACATATATTCTTTGCAATTGATTGAGCCAGTAATTTACAGTACTTTTAAAGATAGTATGCCTATTCACTTTTTAACTTCAAATTACAATATACCATTTTCATTCTTTTGAGTCTAACGAAACAAAGTAAGTTACTTGCTTTGTACCTATTTTGTTGTTGTTGTTGCTGTTTTAAAGTATTAGAAAAAAGTGTAATGTTTCCAAGTTACTTTCTGGCATTTGGGGACTAAGGCATTTTTGTTGTTGTTGTTTGATTGGTTGGTTTTTTCTTTTAAGTTTTTTTTTTTTTTAATGCAGCTCTGGCTAGGTGGCTAAGTTGGCTAAATTGTTGGGAGTGTCATCCCATGCACCAAAATGTTCATGGTTTGAATTTGGGTCAGGATGCATACTTAGGTTTCAGGTTTGATCCCTTGTTGGTGATTGTATGAGAGACAATCTATACATATTTCTGTCTCACATTGATGTTTTTCTCTCCCTTCTTCCCTGTCTTTAATAGTTATTATTATTATTACTATTATTATTATTTATGTGTTTATGTATTTATTGTTGCTGTACTATGTTTGTCCCTCTCTTTTCTCCACTGCTCTCCCCTGTCCCATCCACCCCACTTTCTCCAACATTCAATCCCCACCCTGTTGTTCATGTTCATGGTTTATTTATACCAGTTCCTTGACTAGACTCTTCCCCCTTTTTCCCCCTTTCTCCCCATCCCCACTAATCCTCTCTTTCTAAAATCAATAAACATATCTTGAGTGAGTATTAAAAAGATTTTTTATGCAATATGTTAGGCTACTCAAAAGTGAAGTATTTATATAGCAAATGCTTTAATAGTTCTAATTCTGGGACAGACTATTTTCTAAGAACTCGATAACTAGTAATTTATTTTGTCTTGATTCATAAAATCATACTTCCTTCCAGTGTGTGTTTTTCAGTAAGTCAATAGCAATAGCTAAACTAAGTGAAGAATGAAGAAGAGAAAGAAAAAATCAATTCCTTTGATATCTCTTCTTTGGTAAATTCTCTGAATAGAAAATAAGGCATTCAAGGCCCTGGCTGGTAGCACAGTGAATAAGGCGCCGGCCTGCAAACCCAAAGGTTGCAGGTTCGATTCCCAGCCAGTGCACATAACCAGGTTGCAAACCAGGTCTCCAGTCAGGTCTGTGGCTGGAGGCAGGTGAAAAGCAACCACACATGGATGTCTCTCTCCCTCTCTGCCTCTCTCTTCCCCTCTTTCTGGAAGTAATGAAATAAAATCTTTAAGAAAAAAAAAAAAGAAAGAAAATAAGGCATTCAATATCTAATAGTAGAATATTAAATTTGAATAAAAGAGAAATATATTGGTAACATATATTTTGTTTCCTCTGAAACAATATACTTATTTTTATTCCCCTTCCCAAATGGCCCCATTATTTTTCACAGCACCTGTGAACTCAATTTTGATATTTGATCTCTTTTTTTCAATATAACGTGTTTTCTTGCCTCCTAATTCATTTTCAAAAGCTGATATAAGGCACGAATTATCTTCCTGGAAAGTGGTATTCTCCTAAAGTCTGAAAATTATTTTTAATGACCTTTACTTGTACTTTTTAATTTAAATATCTTGAATATAAAAATGTTGAAAGGGAAAATAAAACCCATTGTACCATAATCTAAAAAAGTGTTGTCACCATTTTAATTTCATTGTAAATAAATGCATTTATTTACATACTGTTTTTAATTTTTATTTTTCCTTTCTATTGAATTTATTGGGCTGAACTGGTTAAAAAATTGTATAGTTTTCAGGTGCACAATTTCCCAACACACCAGCTATATGTTCAATTGTGTCTTCACCACCCCAAGTCAAGTTTCCAACTATGACCATTTTTTCCTCCTATAATCTTTCTACTTTCCCTGCATCCCCTGCAATCACCACAGTATAGATTATACTGTGTATGCAACATATCTTGCTTCATTTAATGAACATATTACTTAATTTATGTCTGTATAAATATGTTTAATGGCTCTATGATATGTTCTTATTACTTTTTGCTAATTTCATCCCTTATGGTTGAAAGTGTTAATATTTTTTAATTTTTTCATATTACATAGTGTTTTTTGATTGCCTTTACTCATAAGGCTTGTTTTACATTATTTAAGCTTAGAGTCCCAGGAATGTATCTATATCTCTATATCTATAAAATCAGGATTTAGATATTCCAACTACATACTTTTAAAAAAAATTGTAAAATATTTTATTTATTATTATTTTTAGAGAGAGGGTAAGGGAGAGAGGCAGAGAGGGACAGAAACATCAATGGTTGCCTTTCTGCAGCTAAGGACCTGGCTGGAGACCTGGCTGGAGACCTGGCTTGCAACCTGGTTATGTGCCCTGGCTGGAAATCAAACCAGCGACCTTTGGGTTCACAGGCCAGCACCTTATCCACTGTGCCACCAGCCAGGGGTAATTACATACTTTATTAAGATCATAAATTAGATTCTAGTGAGAATTTTAAAAAGACAGAAGTTTTGGAGCTAAATTTCTAGCTGAAACTTTAAAAAATATTTTTATTATATTTTTTCCATTACCTTATACTTCCCTCCAACTGCAATCACCACACTGTTGTCCATATTCATGAGTCCTTTTCCCTTTTGGCTGGCTCCTTCCATCCCCTAACTACCCACCCTATAGCTGTACTCCAGCTCTCAATGTATGAGTTTGTCCCTATTTTTGTTGTTAGTTAAGTTTTTCCATTAGATTTCACATATGAGTGAAATTATATGGTATTTATCTTTCTCTGACTGGGTTATTTCACTTAGAATAATGTTCTCCAGGTCTGTTGTGTGGTCACAAAGGATAAAATTTTCTCCTTTTTTGTGGCTGAGTAATATTCCATTGGTAATTGGTCCCATAGTTGTTTCTTCCACTCATCTACTGATGATCACTTGAGCTGCTTCCATATCTTGGTGACTGTAAATAACACTACAATAAACATAAGGGTGCCTTATGTTCTTTCAAATTAGTGTTTTTCAGTTTCTTCAGATATAGTATTTCCAGAAGTGGAATCAGTGGGTCAAAGGCAGGTCCATCTTTAAGTTTTTGAGGTATCTTCATTCTGCTTTCTGTAGTGAATGCACCAATCTACATTTCCACCAACAGTGTAAGAGTTTACTTTTCTCCACATCTCCACTGGCTCTTCCTGTTTATTGATTTATTAATCATGGTCATTCTGATTTGTATGAGGAGATATCTTATTGTGGTTTTAATTTTCATCTCTTGGATAATTAGTGACATTGAGCATCTTTCCATGTCTATGGCCATCTATATGTCCTCCTTGGAGAAATGTCTATTCAGATGCTTCCCCCATTTTTTTAAATTGGATGGCTTGTGTTGTGTGTGTGTGTGTGTGTGTGTGTGTGTGTATGTTCAGTATTATAGTTCTTTATAAATTTTTAGCATAATCACTTATATTTGTTTGTAGATGACATGATATTGTACATAGAGAACCCCAAATATTCCACCAGAAAACTACTGTAACCAATAAATGAATTCAGTAAAGTAGCAGGATACAAAATTAATACCCAGAAATTAGTTGCATTTTTATATGCCAATAATGAACTATCAGAAATAAAAATTAAAATAAAAAACAATCCCATTCACAACTGATTCAAAAAGAATAAAATACCTAGGAATAAATCTAACTGAGGATATAAAGACCAGTATTTGGAAAATTATGTAACACTGAAGAAAAATTGAAAAAGATACAAATAACTGGAAGCACAATCTGTGTTCATGGGTACGAAGACTTAACATCATTAAAATGTGCATGTTATGCAAAGTTTTCTATATAATCAACAAAATTCCTATCAAGAATCCAGTGATATACTAGTCATCAGAGAGATGCAAATGAAAACCACAATAAGATACCACCTCACACCTGTCAGAATGGCAATCATCAACAAATCAACAAACAACAAGTGTTGGCAAGGAGGTGGGGCAAAGGGAACCCTCGTGCACTGTTGGTGGGAATGCAGGCTGATGCAGCCACTGTGGAAAACAGTATGGGGTTTCCTTAAAAAACTAAAAATGGAATTGCCTTTTGATCCAAAAATTCCACTACTTGGACTATACCCAAAGAATCCTGAAACACCAATTCATAAGAACCTATGCACACCTATGTTCATAGCAGCACTATTTACAATAGCCAAGTGCTGGAAACAGCCTAAGTACCCATCAGTGGATGATTGGATCAAAAAACTTTGGTACATTTACACAATGGAATTCTATATAGCAGAAAGAAAGAAGGAA
>PVIW01007748.1:0-18683 GCA_004026585.1 Noctilio leporinus | reverse complement strand
CCATATGATCTCACCAATTACAGGACAAAAATGAACAAAACTAACAACAAGCAAAACAGAACCAAATATATGAATACAGTGAATAGGCCTTCAGTGGTCAGGGGGAAGGGATTTGGGGGGAGGGGGGAGGAAGGGGAGCAGTTTAGACAAGAATCTAGTATAAAGGAACCATGGACATGGACAACAGGTGGGATTGACTTTGGGGGGAATTGGTGGATGGGGAAGGGGACAGAAGGAAGCAAAACGGGGATGGATGTAATATAACAACAATAAAATTAAAAAAAAAGAATCCAGTGATATATTTCTTAGGTCTATAACAAATATTTCAAAAATGTATATGGAACCACAAAAGGCCTTGCCTGGTAATAGCTGTTCTATGAAAGAAAAACAGAGTTGGAAGGAATCATGCTACCTAATATCAAACTGTACTATAAGGCCATAGTAATTAGCATTGTACTGGCATAAAAACAGACACAGAGAGCAATGGAACAGAATAGAGAACTCAGAAATAAACTTACACCTGTATAGTTAATATTTGACAGAGGAAGGAAGCATATACAATGGACTGATAGTTTATTCAATAATTGGTATTGGGAAAATTGGACAGATACATGCAGAAAAATGAAATTAGACCATTTTCTTACACCACACACAAAAATAAATTTACATAGATAAAATACTTAAATTTAGATCTGAGAACATAAAAACCCTAGAAGAAAACAAGCAGCAAAATCTCAAAAATTGCTCATAGTAATATTTTATCTGATGTATCTTCTCAGGCAAGAAAAACAAAAGAAAAACAAAAAACAAATAAGACTATGTTAAACTAAAAAGCTTTTGCACAGCAAAGGAAACCATCACAAAACAAAAAGACAGCCCACAGCATGAGAGAATTTCTGTCCTTTCATCTTCCAAATAGCTTGCCCTCTGTGTACAAGTTCCAGAAATAGGAGACAACCTCAAGGAATATTAGACAACTATTTTGTTTGCTCGGCCCACCCCTGTCCAGTGATGCTCAAATGCACTTGGGAAAATCTGTTAAGAGCAAAAAATTATTGTGAGCACAAAAGAGATAATGAATTCAAAAATTGTACAAGGACTCCACAGTGCATTAAAAAATTAAGTAAATAGCACAACTAAGGTTTTAAAAATAAAGTGATTGAAATGGTGATGAATAGAGAACACAGGCCCAGGATGAAAGCATAAAAATGAGCATACGCCATTGGGACACACAAGTCCTGCCTGTTGGCCTGACTTAGCCACCAATTTGCACCCATAATATAATGAAATGAATCTATACTTGACTTTCCTCATTGCCCCTTCAACCTCCTTCCCCTAATTGAAACCTGGATTTTCCTCGAACAACACAATTTCGTATTTCCCATGACACCTACTTAGACTCCTCTAACTCATAAAGAAAATGCTAGGGTTAAAATCTCCGCAGTTGTCATGTAATTTATGTATATCATGCTGCGATTTTCACTGACAGAGCCACCCATTATTTCTTATCATTACTCAGAAATGCTTCACTTTCTAATCTGGCTCTCTCATTATTTGTTTTTGATACATGTAGTATCTGATTATCATATAAATTCAGAGCATACCAAAGTGTGTAAAATGAAATTAAAAGTCAAAACTCTTCCTCTTGTTTTAAGATTCCAATCTGCATGACTAAGATCTAAATTCCAACAAATGACCTTGTTTTCTCAGAATAATCATATGGAAATCTTTCAGTCCCTTTCCTCCTTACTTTAGTGTTTTTAGGTCATATATATATAATAATCTATGATCTATCATCATTCATTTATGAATATACTTAAATATAAAAGTTCTTATATGGATATTTTACTTAAACAAGCTCTCTATTTTCCAAATAAGTTTGCTCTTCTTCCCCTGTCATTAAGAATGACATTACTTCCTATAAGATGCTCCTTCCTCCCAGCCTAGATTATATCAGGTTTCTAATATTTTATACATGTCACATTTTCCTTAGTCTCACTCAAAACATTAGTCCCCTTTTCCCTTACTTCCTATTTCTTGTATGGGAATTTTATTGGTCTTTATTCTAGCATCCTTTCCCTCATTTTATGTGGTAACAAGTATTTCCCTCTTTTTGTAGAAATTTGTCCCCTTATTCATGTGGTTTTGGTTAAGCCACCAAAGAAATAAGCATCTAACACACCTGAAAAATATCACATAAAACCCTTCTGGATAAAGGGTTAATCCAAGAGTAGTCATGTAAACCAACAAGGATGAATTTGAGTCTTTCTGTGGAATTATTTATGGATGCCTGGATATTGTAATCTTATGGTTGTCAGGTCACTCACTCATCTTTAAAGAGATAAAGAAATCATCCAAGATAAGCAGAGTCAAGAGTTCAGAGTGAGGGAGGAAAGGAGATTTAATCAACTTGTTCATGTCCCTTAATAAGGATATACCTCACCCAGATACAGCACACTTCTTTTTTATGCAAGTTTTGAGTTTGTTTCCCCTTGTCGGTAATCAACATTTTTCTGAATTGTATATTTTACATCCTGGTAACAGAGTCTATGCTCTCATTAGTGTGCTGAAATTGTTCCCAGATATTTTAATTGCTAAGTAAATTCTCTTGATTGTCATAATCTTAACTGCTCAGTGTTATTTGACCAGGTTGGCAGCATTTCTCTATCACTTTAGCTATTTCAAGCTGAAAAGGATTTCATCCAGGGAAGTAAGTGCTCCGTAATTGTTGAATTGTTGAAAGTCCTGGTGGAGTAGAATTCAGGAGTCCGCCTCTTCGTTTTTGGTTTGAAAGTCATCCCTTTGCTGCTTTGATGTCGATGTTGGGAACCTGCAGCAGCAGCTGTGGCTCCTCCTGCTGCAAAAACCTCACATCCACATGGTTGGCAATGTGGCACAGGAACTTGGGGTCTGCCCCCTGGCTTTTCGGTCACTAGTCTTAGGGAGATGACCTCTGCCTCTCTTCCATCTTTTAGAAATTAACTAAGAGCATCTGAGAGAATGCATATCATGTCCAGAGGTCCAGTTGCCAGGGAATTTAGGAAATACAGAGTTTTAAATTCAGAGCTTTTTCAAAAAGATTAAGGGCAAAATGGGCATTGAACTCTCCAGCTGAAGGATCTATTAAATCTTTTTTCTCACAATTGTTTACTTCCTGTTAACATACTGCACCAAATTTTCTGTCTTCCTTCATCTCAAATAGTTCCTCCTTAGTCTACTTCACTGTTCATTTTTTTTTCTTACTCCCAATAAAAAAAAAAAAAAACAGGGATCTCTTGACTTTCTCTTCTTTTCTTTACTATCTCCCTAAACTATTCAAATATTATTTTTCTGCATATTTCTCTCACTTTGACCATACTCCATGGCTCTGGGATGTCATAGATAAAAAGTATGGAATGAATGGAAGAAGTAGAGGGGAGCAAACAGAGGGATCTAAAACTCATGATACTTAAACTCTAAGAAAGCCAGTTTTAAATATGCTTACATCTCTAACTCCAAATTAATACATTAAAATAAAAATAACAATGAATACAAAGAAAAAAATAAATGCAGATATAAAAAACATTTATTATAGTGAATGGAATTGTTTGAGCTACAGGTAAACAAATAGAAAATCTAATTGAACTAAATATGAAGATGTATGTAAGCTCATGTAACAAAATTACTTAGAATGAAACTATTTTAAGGTCAATTTGTGCCTTAATGATATCATCAAAGAACCAGAGGCTTTTCATCTGCCTTCTTTAGTCTATCAGTGTTTTCTTCCTGCCTAGTTGCAAGGCATCTGTGGCAGTTCCAGGTATTATATGCAGGTACAGCCATGCCTACTGAATTTTATAGAGCAAAACTTTTCCACAAAGCCATTAGCAGCCATCCAAAATCTACCGGCCAGGATTAAATTACATGACCATGACCTACTGTAAAGAAGGCTGGGAAAGTGAATATTTGTTTTTCAGACTCTATTTTTTGAGGCAGACTATTATAGCAAGAAGGCAGAGCTACTGTGGGGAGAAAAACAGTAGAGCCCACCCCTCTATTGAGTTTTGCAAATGCTTTGAATGACAAATTCTGGACAAAATAACTGGATAGTCTTGAGTAATGAATGGACTCAGTCCATCATAAGTCATTGTAAGACCTGCATTTGGACTCTACACCTAATTTTGTTGATGAAGATACATGTGGTATACAAAATGCAAACTGCAAGGGAAAGACCTGGTTATTAATCGGTGATAACCCATGAGTAAAAACTATCATGCAGCTGTTAAATAAGTGCATTTAACCTTAGCAAAAAATAACAGAGGTTCAAAAAAAGGGTGGGACAAATTTTCTGGATAATGGCAATGTATTTGAATGTATGTGAGAAAGTACTGATAAATTAGAGTATATATAGAATCAACAAAGAGGACTGTCATTTGGTTTGAGGAGCTGGAGAGGCTCTGCCTGGAGGAAAAAAGAGCTGTGGCCTTGTGTTATGTCAGCATTGTAAGTGTTCTAAGTGTCCTCTGGGGTCAGTCTCCAAACATCTCACTCATACGTACAAATCCACCTGGGGAGAAGTAGCAATTTTTTTTTATGTGGCCTTCTACTTAGAAACTCTTTATTTTATTTTTTGTGGGTGAATACAGTTTTCTGTTCTTTTCCCAGGTCATCATCGACTGCTGCTTCTTTTTTAAAACATATATTATTTCCATTCACTTTCTTTCTGAATTCTTTATTCACACTTTGCACCTATTTTTTCTCATTTTATGTCCTGTTTGCCTACCTTATTTTTTTTCTTTGCCTCTATGTTTTTAAATTACTTTGGTTCTCCCTATTTTTCTCTGCTTATTTTAATACTCTCTTGTTTTCCAGAACTAATGATGAGGCATTTTCATGGCAGATGACAGTGACAAAGAATCAAAAGAGGCTATTAGTACTGATTTTGGAATGTCTGGCATAACTTAAAAAATGTCAACAAATGTATATTCATCCTTATATTATAACTTTATTTTATAACTTTCACTTCTTTAGCTATTTTTCTTGCATTTCTAGATACTTCTTACTAAACTTTTAGTATCTCCAATATTAGTTATATTTTTAAAAGATTTTATTTCTTTATTTTTAGAGAGAGGGGAAGGGAGGAAGAAAGAGAGGGAGAGAAACATCAATGTATGGTTGCCTTTCACCTGTCTCCAGCTATGGACCTGGGTGGAGACCTGGCTTGCAACCTGGTTATGTGCCCTGACTGGGGAATTGAACCAGCAAACTTTGGGTTTGCAGGCTGGTGCCATTCTGTTGAGCCACCAGCCAGGGCCATTTATATTTTAAACAGATATATTTTATTATCACAAAACCAATTCTTTTTAAGTAAGAGAATGCTTAGGACAGTGGCCCTCTATTAGCTTAGGTGTGAAAGACAAACAAGCAAAAGATTAATTAAGCAAATAAAAAGTAAAAGAAAGTGGGAAAGAAAGGAACAAGAGGGAAAAAAAAAAAAACTTCCTTTGAGGACAAGTTATATTTTTTAGTAGATGTTCTGTAGACTGATGAATTCCATATTTGATTCTCTCAAGACTGAGTTCTCTGCAAGACATGTGAATTTCTCCATGATAATGAAAGCATTTCATTCATCACTACCTGCCTTGCCATTGGCTTGAATTATTGACGCATCCTTCAGAGTAGCAGTTCTCAGAAGGAGTGGTTCTGCACCCCCGTGGGACACCTGGCATTTTCTAGGAAAAAATTTTAACCCTAACTGGGAAGGGAGAGCAACACTGGCATGGACTGGGTAGAGAAAAGGACTGCTGCTAAACAAATGCACAGTATAGCTCCTCATAATGGAGTTATGTATTGTGATTACTTGGAGGTTCAGAATTATTTCTCTCAAATGTCAGTAGTGCCCAAAATAAGGAACAACTCTTTAAAACAAGGCATTGATTCTATTGTCATGGAATTGTTAGAGTATATTAGAAATTATTTGCTTTTAAAAAGGTGTTATCATTTTGTGTACGACAATAGCAATGTGTACACTATTTCCTAATACCATAGTTGCAAAATGGATAAAGTTATTGTAGAGTTATAGGGTGAGTTTGCATCAGCTAAAGCTTGACATATTTTGTATTTCTCCTGTCATTTGAATATAAGCTCTTTAAAAGTAGGGCTTTTTGTTGTCATTATGCATAGTTCACTGATGGCACAGAGTAGGCACTGAACAAGCATTTCTTTTTCTAAATAAATGAATGCTGTAGGATTAAGTTATTCAATATTTAAAAACTTATTTGTCTTAGAAAGCTTTCCCTTCTTCCTTTCTTTCTTCCTTTCCTCTTTCCTTACTTTAAAAATTTTTTCATAGATGCCTTGGTGAATCATACAGTTGTTAGAATTTTTATCTCCATAAAAATACAAATGTGCACACTCCCACAGATATTTTTATTCAATTTTAGAAAATTCATAGACATTTTGAAGACACTTATAAGCTCCTAGTATCTTTAGCTTCCAAGTAAAAATATTACGAATCCCATAAAACCTGGAATGCTTTAGTCAAACAAATATCCAGCTTCTTTCAGATATGGTAAATCTGTGAAGTTAAAAAATAATTATTCCCACCAATGTCAATGAATAAGCTACCCAAAGTGTCAAACTTTGTATCTACCGAAGGAATATTACTGAATTAGAAAATTATTTATAGAAACATCAAATGTATTTTATATATGAGGTCTGTCCAGAAAGTATGGTCACACAAACTGTTTTAGATGGATATTGGCTTGATATTTTCTGGACAGACCTTGTAGTAAGTATTGCTTCCGAGTTCTGGAGTACTCTATAAATTGAGAAATGCATTTTCCCATTTAATGTTTTTAATCTATTTGCAACAAATAGAGATCTTATATATGATGTCTTATTAAGTTGAGCAATTCTAAAGTTCAACCAGGTTTTCCTTCAGTGTGACCTATTTGCAAGGAAAAGGCAAAAGGAGTGCAATATGTCTGCTGAGGGATTATTTTCTATTGATGGGTGTCTGTTGACAGAATCCTTATCATTTCTTGCCAATTTTCTCAAGGAACATTGTGACAACTGCTCACAGCAGGTTGAGTCAGACTCCAGAATTGATTTTGGCAATCTGTATTGATCATATTGTTGATGATCTTTAAAACATCTTGCTGTCCCAGACTTTACTCATGTCAAGAAAAATTAACAAATCTATCTGAAACTGGTATGTTCATGCCTTTACCAAATCTTGAATTCTGAAAATAAAAGCATAGGAAGTAAATTATAATTGTCATCAATATTTAAGAGTCATCTCTAGCCAAAAAGCATCAACAAGTTAATAGAACATTTTTCAAGGATGCTGCTCCCATTTTATTCAGCTGCATGATGACTTCAGAGGTTCATAATGAAGAAGAGAGGGAAGCTTGCTTATCTTTGGGATTATTTTGCTTTTGTTCTTTGTGCTAGAAAACAGAAAAGTGTTTGAAGGCTGCAATAAAGGAAACATAAGAAAAATAAGGAAAGAAGGGGCAAAGAGAAGATTTCCCACTAAAAATATAAGAAAAGAGGTGTCAGAAAAATAATAAAAAGAAATAAAATTTAGAAGCCAAGGTGACATTTATTTAAATAACCTGTATGTGTATGTACTTATACATGTACACACATATACATATATTAATGTTCCTTTCAAGTGCACATATTTTCTTTGTCTTCTTGCATAATTCTCATTTTACAGAGGGAGAGAATAAAGTTTAAAGATAATAAGTGATGAGTAAGAAATCACTCAGTTGATGGGAAAAATGGAGAATATTTTTTCTGAACTTTAATCAATGATCTAATTCACTAAATTAAATTCTTTTATAAGACATGAAAGGTATAATATGTACTGAAACATAAGACAGTGCCAGATGGTTTTATTTCACTTAAAAACAAATTAACCTAAAGGGATTATTTGACTTTGAAATCCAAATTTCTTAATTAAATGGGTGAGGTTAATGTCCATTTCCAGGACAAGGTTAGGGCCCAGATTTAGGCCAGTGGTTCATTTGTCCATCTTCTGGATAGATTAGTTTGAGTCAAGAATGTCTTTAGCATGTATATATTAAGTCAGACTTGTAAAGTATATCTCAAACATTAGAGTTTTATGTTATTTTTTTCAAATGAATTTGGCCTAAAATGTTAACAAAATTGGAAACAGCTGTGTTAAGAAACTACTTTCTTTTCCATTTATAGTCTTGTCGACCAATATAAACTTCATCATTTTAGTGGAGCTTCTCTTCCACATCCAGATGTTATGGATTTCTCAATAATCCTCAGCAAAAATTGCCAAAACCAACAAGAAGTTTTAA
Organism: Noctilio leporinus; assembly: GCA_004026585.1. Taxonomy (NCBI): domain Eukaryota; kingdom Metazoa; phylum Chordata; class Mammalia; order Chiroptera; family Noctilionidae; genus Noctilio; species Noctilio leporinus. The sequence goes on along the minus strand of PVIW01007748.1, from coordinate 10,368 downwards.
CATGTAAATTCAACACATTGTTTCATGCTCATCATGGCCTTTTCTCCATCAACCCCGTCCTCATCAGATTTCAGATGCTCGGCAGTTGACACAGCTACAGCAAAGGACTCTGAGTCATCATCTCATTGTGGGACAGGCTCCTTTTACATTTTTTTTTTTTTTTGTCTGATTCATGAACTGCTTTTTGAAAATCTAAAAATGGTTCATGAATTGCTTGGGAGTTGGCAAAAATTAATAATAATGAGCCCATTTTGAGTACGCTGAAATGAACTGATTATCGTTGCAGGCTGTTGCTAATTTTGATTCTTGATGCAAGAAAGGGTTCGACAGGAGCCTTTTTGCTTGCAAGTTGGACAGATTTCATGGTGTGGCAGAGAAAAGGCACTTCTGTAACCTTCACCTCTGTGTTTCCTTTTTCGGATGATGGAATATGTAAAAACAATAGGGCTCTTATCGAGACTAGGTTTTTGTTGTTGTTGTCACTTGTTTGTTTTGTTTTCATTTAATCATACTGGGGAAAATGATATCACCTGTGGGCCAGTCTAAATAATGGTAAAATGCAGACATATCACTTAATCCAAAAACAGAGTTTGGATGTTTTTTTCAAATATTAGGAGATTATGTTCTACAAAATAAGCATGGATAAATCTGGTTATTTTATCCTAATTTATTGCCCTGATATTGTTAGTTCTGCTCATATCAGTTTCTAATCATTTTCTCCTCAACTTTCAAAGCTATTGGCTTCAACATTTACTTTTAGTTGAGTCTTTCACTGGATAAAGTAAATGTTTCACATGAAGTGAGAATTGCTTTTATGGGAAAAAAATGTAAGGATAAGTAAAGATTACATCACAGATATTACTTAAGATATCAGAAAATGTGCTTAATGTTAGAAAATATTTTGGCATAGTTCAAGAAAGTTAAAAGAAATGAAACAGAAACCAAAACAAATGGAAAAAAACCTGTTTGCCTTCTCATGAACTTGTGAAATCAAATATTTTAAAATCTTGTTTTCATAGTAATTGTGTACCTGTAACCATGTTTTCTGTTTTGAAGCCAAGTCAAGTGATCTTTGAAATCAATAACCTATTGAATACAGAATGGTTATGAAAGACATAATTTGACCTCGTATAGTTGAATATCCAATAGGACGAATTACTTTAATGAGGACTTGCTTGAATTATAGTGAATAAGATACCTTAAAATAAACTTAGTACTTGGAGAAATTATACAGTCATTCAGCATGTTGTAGTTGTGGGAAAATTAAACCTTTTAAGCAAAACTATTCTTTATCCAGCTACATATGGAGGGCAGTGGAAATCTCCTGCAGCGCTGGAAGTTCCATTTAATATTGGATCCAGAGCTCTCTGCCTCATTCTACAATTAAAAAAAAAAAATTCTCTGAATTGTTAACCTTGAAGTTTTATTTAGAATATTTACTTTCTTACAGCTAACAAGTACAATAAGACTTTGAAAAGAGTAAATAAACCTTTGATAGTCATAATTTAACCATAATTTAACATTTTTAATTAATACTTAACAACAAAAATTCTCAGCTCTCCTACTAAGAAAAACTATGAAAAAGAACATTAGGTTGAATAAGAAACTCCTGTGGAAAATGTCAGCATGATGGGAGACAGCAGAGTGAAGTTCTTGGATCAGAAACGATACCTTTATTTGGTGTTGAGTAAAAATAGATGTATGAATCTTAGCCTTGGCAAAGCAATTTCAAATCTTTATATGTATTTTTTGATATCCGAGGCTTTACTATATCCAGAAATCCTCCTAGAAATCACAATTTAAAGCAGGTAGTGTTTCATTTTCCTACAGGATATATATAAAGGCCAAATCACATTACAGTTTAATGCAAAAATTGTTTTATTCTCAATGAGAGCTTTAAGTGTGAATGAGAACCAGAAATATCACATAGCACACACAGAAATTAAAATAATGTTACAGTATTTTCTTTAAAAATGTTTTAATAATTTTTAAAACTCCAGGGCCATGAGCTTAGCTGTTAATTTGAAAACCTGGATATGCTGTCCCATCAAACCTAAAGGCTGAAAAATCCACCTTTATTTTACTTTACTTATTTTTAATTTTTAAAAAGATTTTACTTATTATTTTTAGAGAAAAGGGCAGGGATAGAGGAAGAAAGGGAGAGAAATATCTATGATTGGTTGCCTTTCACCTGCCTCCAGCTGGGGACCTGGCTGGAGACTGGCTTGCAACCTGGGTATGGGCCCTGACTAGGAGTCAAACCAGAGGCCCTTGGGTTCACAGGTTGGCATCAATCCACTGGGCCGCACCAGCCAGGGCTTCCTCTTTATTTTAATGTGCTAGAATTTATCATGAAATGGAATTTGTGAGGGAAGGTGGGGAGGAAACATACAAAGAGAAGGATCTGCTAGATACAAAACTCTAGACTTGTTTTTTCCCAAGATTTTTTTCCTTTTATAGTTTGCCCTAAGGCCAAATAATAGCAGAAGAAAGAATAATGTATAGGAATTAAGGGATTAGATACTAATTATTTTAAATTACATTAAAAGAATACTCTGGTTCAATATCTGGCTTAGAATTATTTTAAAAAATATGATGCTTAATATCCAGGTCCTCTGGAAAAGAAAATGATCTTTCCATTTTTGGGAGCTAAGATTCATAGCTTTTAGAACTATCTCTGATTTTGGTAGCTAAGAGGTTCCTGAAATGAAGGAAGTAGGAAGCCAACTACAATATTTGGTCTGCAAATAAAGAGTGGGCTGGCAGTTCCCTTAAGTACATGAAGTAGTATCTGTCTGAGCAGAGGTTGAGACTTCTAGGAAGCAAGGCAGGTTCAGTGCTATGGAGTCCTCATTTTGATGATCTCGGTGGCTGTTTTATAAGGAAAACTATGTATTTGCAAAGGAGTATTCCTCTTTACTTCATTCCTTCCCATGACATCACATTTTTTATACAGCCACATGTTCACATACTCTTTCTGCCCCTGTGATTCTGACTCTACCTTCAGAACTCTGAATAGGGCATTCTTTCCCATTAGCTGAAACTACTAACTTGCTACTCCAGTGTAAGAGTAGCAAACTATTATGACCTACTAGCCAAATTTGACCCACCAACTGTTTTTGTATGGCCCTTGAGCTAGAAATGAGTTCTTTATTTTTAAAAGGTTAAAAAATCAAAACAAGGTTAATGTGGCATGTGAAAATGACATGATTTTTAAAATTCGTGTCCATTGATTAAAATTTGAACGGAACACAGCCATACACACCCCTCTGTGTATCATCTATGGCTGCTTTTGCCCTCAATGGTGGGGTTGAGTATTTGCTACAAGGCTATATGGCCTGCAAAACCTGAAATATTTATTATCTAGCCCTGTATAGAAAAAAAGCTACTGATTCTTTCAGGGGTCAAAACAAAAGACACCATAGTTTCCATTACCTTTTTTCAGTAACGTTATTTCCAGACTCCTTTATTTCAGTAAATGGCATGAACAATCTTCTAACAATTTAGGATAGAAATCATGTAGCTTCTCTTTATAACCAACGTGACTTTACTGGGTTGTAATATTACTAGTAGTCAATCCCCTACTGCCCCAAGGGATAAAGCAATCAGTAAAAACCATTTTCCCTTTAGTTTACCATGATTTAAAAAAGCTAGGAGATACTCCATACATATCATTTGCCTATTCCCCCAACTCTTATAGGTTGAATATGAATCTATAACCCCTTGTATTCCAAAATCCAAAAAGCTTTATCCTCGCCTCTTTTGTAGGTAGAATTGGACTTGAACTGATTTGAAGTATTATCTTAATTTATCTCATTTAGTGTGAATATTTGTACTGCAGATATTTTAATTTGGGGTAAGGGATTAAGAAATAGTGTTCTGTATCTCTTAGGCATATTATGTGATATGAATTATATGAATAGTGTTACCTTCTTAACTTCTGAAAAATATATCAGATTCCTATACACATGTGGTCTTAAGAGTTTCAGATCAAAGATTGTGCATGTATGGTCCTCTCAAAAATCACACATGTAATTCTTTCTTCCCCATTCATCCCCATAACATGTTCATGTTAGTAAATGATACAACTAGTCACTCAGTTGTGTTCATTGTAAAGTACATCTAGAACCACTTTTTGCAGCTCTGCCATTATTCCTCTCTTCCCAGCTCCAAAATCTTTTCTTGTCTGAATTATTGAAACAAACAATACACCATTGGTCTTTTTTTCTAATCTTGGCCTCTCCATAGTGAATTCTCCACAGATAATTAGAGTGAACATTTTTTTAAGTATACCTTTTGTTTCACTATCCTGGTTAAAACCTCTGGTGACTTTCTATGACACTTAAAAGAAACCCTAAATTCTTGAATATGACCCTGGAATATTCCAGGTGATCTGGGCTCTGTCAAAGGACATCATCTTGCACCACTCTACCATTACTTCCCAACTGGCTCATTTTTATCTCAAGGGTTCTTTTCTCATTTCTGTCTCAGGGATTTATGCCTGCTGAACATCCTGCTTAGAAGTTTCCTCCTCCAGATTTCATATCACTCCCCATCACTGCCACCGTGGTTCTATTTTAAGTACATCACTTAGGAAAGACTTCCTTGACTATTGTATTTAAATAATATTTCCCCCGATGCTGCTGTCATTTAAGTTTATTTTCCACTCTTACACTTAAGTTTATTTTCTTCAGTTTTATTGCTGTAGTCCTCTATAGTCTTATCACTTCATGCTTAGCTGGAAATAATAACATTTTAAAAATAGAGCAGAGCTGCAGATAAAGCATCAGATTAGAAGGCAAGGAACCTGAATTCTAGTAAAGAGGCATCATACTAGCTCTCTTATTTCTTTTGACTATAGATACTTCATCCCTAAGTGAAAAATCTTGAATTGTTATCTTTGTAATACTTAAAAATTCTCAAATTCTAAGATTTTTTCTGCCTCAATTTTTCTTCTTTAGTCAGATTTGTTCCAGTTGTCAAATTAAACTTCATAACATTTTATTTTACCAGTTTCATGTCTTAGGATTCTCCAATATCTATCTGTTAGATGATAAAGTACACTCCTTAGCTGATTTATATTCTGTCCAGTCAAGGGTTCACCTCCTTTTCTAACTGAATTTCTTAACACTTCTATATAAAGGAATATTAGCTTATCTATACAAATTATTCTACACACAAAAATGCTTTTTTATTTTGTTTTTATAAAATGCTTTTTCACTAACAGTGTCTATCTCTTTCTGGTCACTGAAATCTTAGTCATCCTTAAAGGGCCAGTAACTACTTAAAATGGAATAATAAATAATTATTAATCTAAAAGAAAATAAAAAGAGAAAAAATAAGACAAAAAACAAGTAGAAAACAATTAGCAGGGTGGTAAATCTAACCCAGGAATATCAATAATTACATTAACTATAAATAGTTTGAAAATACCAATTAAAAGGTAAACATTGTTAGAGTGAGTAAAAAAGTAAGATCCATCTAAATATTAACCACAAAAAACTCATTTAAAATTTTAACACACACAGACTACCAGCAAAATGTTAATGAGATGCGAGGCTACTACTAAAGAAAAGAAAGATGAAGTGATTATATTATCAGTCAAGATAGATATCAAAACATAAATATAAGCAAGGATCAAGAAAGTAATAATGATAAAGTAATCAATTCACTTAAATGACATTGAATTGAAAAAAGAAATAGACAAATTCACAATAATTGTCATAAACAATATTTTCTCTCAATGATTGATATAAGTAGGAAAAAATAAGTATAAGGAAGGTTTGAACTATTAACCAACCAGAACTATGTTATCAACCAACTAGAGCTAACTGGCATGGATAGACAATCCACCAAACAACAGAAGAATTTTTCAAGTACATATGTAACATTTACTAGGTTTGTATTCTGGGCCACAAAATAAGCCTCATTAAGTTTAAGAAGAGTCAAATCATACAGAGTATGTTCTGTGACCATAATGTTATGAAATTAGAAATCATAAGAGAAAGATTTCTAGAAAATCCTCAAATATTTGAAAACTAAAACACTTAACACATTGTTCAAAAGAAAACTGTAAAATGTTTGGAACTATATGAAAATAAAAGCATAACCTGTCAAAATTGGTAGGATGCTAATGAAGAAATTCTCATAAAGAAAGATCTAAAAACAGTGACCTAGATCCCACTTTTTGAAACTAGAAAAATAGAAGTAAATTCCAAATAAGAAGAATGAAGAAAATAAGTAAAATAAAAGACGAAGAGAATGAAATAAAAAATGAGATGAAAAATTAATGAGATCAGCTTTTTATGGGATGATCAAAATAATAAACCTCTGAATATTAGAAAAAATACCTAATCGGAGAAAAGGGAAGATGAATTGCCAATGTCAGGAATTAGAAAATGACAGACATTACTACAAATATAAAAAAGAATATAAGAGAATATAACCAATAATTACATGGAAATAAGTATTAACACACATTAAATAGATAAATTGCTTTAAAGACACATTATCAAAATTTATTAAAAGATCACCCAAATACTCATATCTATTTTTAAACAATTAAATTTGTATTTAAAACCCTTTAAAAAGACTCATGTCCAAATGGCTTTACTGTTTAATTCTACCAAGGAAGGAATAAAACCAATTCTACACAAACTCTTCCAGATAATTATCTTCCAGATAATTTAAGATAAATATATACTTTTTGGTGTATTCTATTGTACATGCTAGCATTATGTTTATAGCAAAAACAGAAAAACATACAAGAAAGATTATATTCTAATGTTATTCTTGAATATAAACATGACTTTTTACAAAAGCATAGCAAATGGGGTCCCACAGCATACTTATAGGATATAGATGCTTTAGTGGGGTTTACTTCTTCCAGGAACATCAGTTGATGCAATTGATTTGCAGAAGAAAAACATTTGACAAAAATCCATCATCCTTTCCTGACTAAAAACAACAACAAAACCTCTCAGAAATCAAGAAATAGAAATCTCTTCCTCTTGGTAATGGACATTAACATAATTAACAAGGAAGGAATGACAATCATTCCCTTAGGTCAGGAACAGGGCAAAGAAAAGAAAGAAAAATGGCACCAGTGGCTTTAGGAAGGGAGAGCATGAAGGTGGTGCCCACCAGCCTCTATCAGGAGAGTATCCCAGAAGGCTCTGCCCCTCAGCCCCAAGCTTTAAAATGTGTAAACCAGCCTCTTTCGTGAAAAACACTTTTTATGGTATTTTGTCACTTTTTATTTTTTTATTGAATTTATTAGGGTAACAGTGGTAGTAAAATTATATGGTTTTCAGGTGTATAATTTTATAATACATCATCTGAATATTGTATTGTGTGTCCAGCACCCCAAGTCTCTTTCCACTACCATTTTTCCCCACATAACCTTTTCTACCTGCCCTCATTCTCCTAGTCCTCTTGTACTCAATCATCATATCGTTATCTGTGTCTGTATTTTCATTCTTCTTCCTTCCTTTCTTTTCTTTTCTTCTTTCTTTCACTTCTTTCTTTCAGTATATCTTACTGGCTATATTGTTACAGTTGTCCCAATATTTTCCCCTTTGCTCCCCTCTGCCCAGCAACCTCCTTTCCTCCAGCAATCCCACTCCCATCCCCACCCCCCACCTTAGTTCATGTTCATGGAACATACATGTATGTTCTTTGGCTTCTCCCTTCCCTATACTATTCTGAACATACCTCTGTCTACTTTGTACCTACCAAGTATGTTTCTTAATCTCTGCAGCATTTCCCCCTTTCTATCCCTTCTCCCTCCCAACTGATAACCTTCCAAATGATCCCCATATCTATGATTCTGTTCCTATTTTGTTCGCTTTGTTTTTGTTTGTTTATTTTTAGATTCAATTGTTGGTAGTTGTTATCATTTTAATGTTCATAGTTTTGATCTTCTTTTTCTTAAGTCCCTTTAACATTTCATATAATAATACTTTGGTGATGATGAACTCCTTTAGCTTTACCTTGTGTGAGAAGCACTTTATCCGCCCTTCCATTCTAAATGCTAGCTTTGCTAGATAGTGTAATCTTGGTTGTAGGTGCTTGTTTTTCATCACTTTGAATACTTCTTGCCAGTCCTTTCTTGCCTGCAAAGTTCCTTTTGAAGAATTAGCTGATAGTCTTATAGGAACCCCTTTGTAGGTAATGCTCTTTTTTTTCCTGCTTTTAAGATTCTCTATCTTTTAACTTTGGCATTTTGATTACGATGTGTCTTGGTGTGGTCTTCTTTGGGTATAGCTTGTTTGGGACTTTTTGTGATTCCTGGACTTATATGTTTATTTCCTTTGCCAAATTTGGAGAGTTTTTCTTCATTACCTTTTTCACACAAGTTTTGAATTCCTTGCTCTTTCTCTTCTCCATCTGGCACCCCTATGACTTGGATGTTGGTATGTTTAAAGTTTACCCAGATGTTCCTAAGCCTCTTCTTTTCTTTTTTAGTTCTTGTTTCTTTATTCTGTCCTGGTTGACTGTGTGTTTCTTCCTTATGTTCTAAATCATTGATTTGAACCCCAGTTTCTTTCCCTTCACCATTGGCTTCATGTGGATTTTCCTTCAGTTTACTTAGCACAGCCTTCACTTCTTCCCTTCTGCATTTGCCATATGCAAGCATGTCTTTCAAGTCTGTGAGTATCGTTATCACCAGTGTTTTGAACTCTGCATCTGTTAGGTGAGCTATCTCCTTGTCACTTAGTTCTCCCATTGGAACCTTGATCTGCCCCCTCTTTTGGGCCATACTCCTCTATATCCTCAACTTGACAGCCTCCTATGTTTGGTTCAGCATCTTAGGTAGAGCTGTTGCACCTGCTATGTTGTAAGAGGTGGAGCCTTAGGTATTTGTCAGTGCCCAGTGACCCATTTTACTACGTTTTAGTGCTGTATGTTGGTGAGAAGTCGGAGAGGGAACAATGCTGCTTGCTCAGCACTCACCCCTTTTCTAGGCACTTTGCCCACTTCATGTATGTGAGTGGCACTCTGACTATGGTTCCCAGAATGAGTGGGTTTGCAGACACTCTAGGGTTGTGGGAGCCTTCCAAACAAATAGACTCTGCTGAGAGTAAGGAAGTTTCTTCCACTGCCCCAATCCCCACACATTTTCAGTCAGAAGCAATGAAGCTTTATTTTCCCTGGCACTGGAACCATGAGCTTAGTGGTCTGGTCTATAGGTGGGATTGCTCCTCATGTGTCTCTCCCAACTTTTATAATGACTGTGCTTTTTGCTGGCCAGCCACAGCCACTGCCTTCCTGCTGCTGCTGCTGCCACTGCCACCACTGCCACCACTGCCACTACTACCACCACTGCCACCACGCTGCATCCTGGCACCACCCTGGCTCCTCTCCTCCTACCTGTCCAAGTGAGCATTACTTCTTTGTTGGACTTCCATGCAGTTCAATTTTCTGGTAACTCTGGTTGTTTTCAGTTTGAGGTAGATGTGATCCCTTTGGTTGTGGAAGGAGACTAAGTGTGTCTACCTACGTCTCTATTTTTGCTGCACTGCACCTCAGGTGTGCCTGCACATGGGCTCTTTAAGAGCATTCCTTAGTCTTTTTTTTTTTTTTTTTTTTTTATTGTTGTTTTATTACATCCATCCCCTTTTTGCTCCCATCTGTCCCCCTCCCTACCCACCCATTCCCCCCAAAGTCAATCCCACCTGTTGTCCATGTCCATGGTTCCTTTATACTAGGTTCTTGTCTAAGTTGCTCCCCTTTCTTGCCTCTGCCTCCCCCCTCCCCACAACCCCTTTCCTCCTGACCACTGAAGGCCTATTCACTGTATTCATATATTTGGTTCTGTTTTGCTTGTTGTTAGTTTTGTTCATTATTGTCCCATAATGGGTGAGATCATATGGTGTTTGTCCTTCACTGACTGGCTTATTTCACTAAGCATAATACTCTCCAGTTCCATCCATGTTGTTGCAAAGGGTATGAGTTCCTTCTTTCTTTCTGCTATATAGAATTCCATTGTGTAAATGTACCAAAGTTTTTTTGATCTAATCATCCACTGATGGGCACTTAGGCTGTTTCCAGCACTTGGCTATTGTAAATAGTGCTGCTATGAACATAGGGGTACATAGGTTCTTATGAATTGGTGTTTCAGGATTCTTTGGTATAGTCCAAGTAGTGGAATTGCTGGATCAAAAGGCAGTTCCATTTTTAGTTTTTTAAGGAAACCCCATACTGTTTTCCACAGTGGCTGCACCAGCCTACATTCCCACCAACAGTGCACGAGGGTTCCCTTTGCCCCACATCCTCGCCAACACTTGTTGTTTGTTGATTTGCTGATGATTGCCATTCTGACAGGTGTGAGGTGGTATCTTATTGTGGTTTTAATTTGCATCTCTC
>PVIW01007747.1:11912-68875 GCA_004026585.1 Noctilio leporinus | reverse complement strand
GCTCTGACGCTCGAGCGAGGCGCGGGAGCGAGTAAATGTAGGCCGGTCACGTGGAGCCTTCGTCACAGCGAGTGGCGACGCCCCCGTCCGCCCCCTTCTGCTCCTTGAGGTCACGTAGAGCCCTCGGCCCTCACACCCGCCCAGGCCGCGCCTCCGCATCCCTTTTAACCGTGCGAGCGCGGGCCCTGTTGCTGTCTTTTTTGTGTGTGTTTCTGAGCTCTATCTTGCTGCTTACCTACTCAGAAGCCTTTTGGTCATTCCCACTGCTTCTCTGTGGACTTGCCTCTTTCCACCTGTGCTCTGTGTGCACCCCTCCTCCTTCAGGACTCAGTGGTAAAATTTAAGAGGCTGCAAAAACCTCAGCAGTGAAGATGAACCACATTTTAGCGCAGTATTTTAAAAAACAAGTTATGCGAGAATATCTATGATGAGCAATACGCACCAACCGCCACACTCCCACCCCTGATCCTCCTACCAATGTCCACCGTTTTCTTTAACAAAAATGTATGAGGTTGGGGGACAGGAAAACGAGCCAAGGATATGGATTTTTTTTTTCTAATTCTTCTTAATACCTTCATCTTTATTTTGTTTAATTTTCTTCTCTTTATATCATTTACAATAACTTTATATTAACTTTTATTATGGAACATTTTAAACATTCAAAAATAAAAAACTACAGTCTCTCTGTATATCCATGGGGAAATGGTTCCAGGACCCCAGGGAATATAAAAATTCAGAGATGCTCAAATCTCTTATATTAAATAACATAGTATATGCATGTAACCTACACACGCCCTCCCGAATACTTAAAATTATCCTAGATTACTTACAATGTGCAATACCATGTAAATGTTATATACCATGTAAATGTTATATAAATATTTGTTTAGGAAATAACAGGAAATAAGTCTGTATACATGTTCAGATGCAACCATGATAGACCTAATAACAGTGCATGTCAGCAACATCGTTTTATATATGTACATATACACACACACACACACACACACTCACACATGATCTGCAGTTGATTGAATCTGAGGATTACAACCCATGGATATGGACAGCCCACTGTATAATGAAAGCAAATGCACTAAAAAAAAAAAAAAATCACCCATTGTTCATAGCTAACAATGCATGGTCAATCTTATTTTATCTAAATCCCTAGCCCATTTCCTACCTTTAGAGATGATTTTTGAAGCAAATCCCACACATAATATTACTTTGTGCATAAGGTTTCAAAATGCATATTTACAAGGAGTTTCATTTTCTGTAAAACCACAGTACTATTATCACACTTAAAATTAATAATTTCTTAATTTCATTTTATGCACAATCCTTGTTCAAATTTCCAATTCTGTCATAGTTGTATTTTTAACAGTTTGGCTCAGGATCCAAACAAGAATTAATACTTAATGCTTCTTTCGAGGTACTCTTTTTGTCTTTGGTTTTGACAATTACCAAATAATGTGTCTTGATGCATGCATCCTGCTTGACATTTGTTAAGCTTCTTGGATGTGTATATTCATGACTCCTTAAATTTTAAAGTTCTGTCCATCATCTCTTTCTGCTACTTTCTCCCTGCTTTCTCTTTCTGCTCCTCAAACTTCATAAATTCAATGGACTTAATTTGAAAGTTGCCTGTTTCTTCTGCCTGTTCCTATCTGATGTTGAATCTTCTATTGAATTTTTCATTTCAGCTACTGTACTTTTCAGCTCCAGAGTTTGTACTGGTACATTTTCATAATTTCTTTCTGTTTATTGACATTTGCCATCTGGTGAGACATAATTCTCCTGGTTTATTTTAGATCTTTGTGATTTTCTTTAGTACTTTGAGCAAAATACAGTTGATTTAAAGTATTTGACTAGCCCTGAGCAGGTGGCTCAGTTGGTTGGAGTGTCATCCTGTACACCAAGGTGTTGTAGGTTTGATCTCTGGTCAGGGCACATACCTAGATTGCAGGTTCTATCCCTGGTTGGGGCAGAGCTAGGGGCATACAATCAATGTTTTCTCCCCCCACATCTTCCCCTCTCTCCCTCTGTCTCCCCTTCTCTCTCCCTGCTTCTTCTATATCTAAAAAACCAATAAACATCCTGGGGTGAGGATTAAGAAAAACATTTTTACTAGTATGTCCACTGTCTGGGCTTCTTCAGGGACCATTTTTATTAATTCGCTTTTTTCAGGTAAATGGGCCATACTTTCTTTGCATGCCTCATACTTTTTTTCTGTTTTTTTTTTTTTTTTTAAGATTTTATTTCATTATTTTTAGAAAGACAGGAAGGGAGAGAGGCAAAGAGGGAGAAAGACATCAATGTATGGTTGCGTTTCACCTGCCTCCAGCCACAGACCTGACTGGAGACCTGGTTTGCAACCTTGTTATGTGCCCTGGCTGGGGAATCGAACCTGCGACCTTTGGGTTCGCAGGCCGGCACTTTATCCACTGAGCTACCAGACAGGGCTCTGTTTGTTTTGAAATGGAATATTTTGCAAAGTATAATGTAGCACTTCTAGGAATCATATTTTTATCTCTCAGATTTGTTGTTGCTGGCTGTTGTGGATTGTTTTTGTTTATTTACTGACTTTTCTAAACTGTTTTTGCAAAGTTTGCATTCTTTATCATGTGTGTCCACTGAAGTTTGTCTTGCCCTAGCTTAGTGGTCAGCTGGTGTTTTGACAATTATTTTCAATACTTGGAGCCAGTATATATATTTAAAAAAACAGGAAGAAGAAAAAAGAAGAAACACTCTTCAGTCTTTGCAAATTGGTCTGTGCTGAGGAACTCATTTACAGCCAGGCCATTTACAACTCTTCATTAGTTTTCACTTTCCACTTGCAAAGTCAGAATCAGCCACAAGTGATGGCTATGGGTCTCCTCAGGCCTTTAAAGCACATGCATGCCGTCCTGGGCATATGTGTGGCCTTCTCAGTCCTCCTGAGGTTAATTTAAAAAAGCCAGGGCACATAACCAGGTTGCAAGCCAGGTCTCCAGCCACGTCCATAGATGGAGGCAGGTGAAAGGCAACCATACATTGATGTCTATCTTCCTCTCTGCCTCTATCCCTTCCCTTCTCTCAGCAAATAATAAATAAATTCTTTTTTAAAAAGTCCTTATTTCCCCCTGTGTCTGCTTTCACAACCTCTTGCTCCCAGGCTTCTCATTCTGTTATTGTTTGTCTTGAACATTGTCCTTTGCCCCCAGACTGCTGTGGCAAAAGCCACTTCACTCTTGGGAAGACTCTGAGTCAGCAAAACAAAGAAAAACCTTTGTGTTGGTCCTTGAGGAGAATCGGACAAACAGGTTGAGACCCACTGCCACAACTGAGGATAAGGTCCATAATGCTTCTTCTGAAACTAACAACCTTCACCAACTGATCTGGGGTGTTGAGGATGGTGAGTTGACAATTGATACACCACAGCACTCTCTTACTATAAGCTTCTCTTCAATAAGTCTTTCCTTGATTAAATTCCAGAGTTCTGCAAAAGTTGATTCTGACCATTTTTGGCATGGAAACTTTGAGTTCCCTATTCTCTTTATATGTATTCTTAAATTCTCTACAATGAAATGCAGCATACAGTTGTTTTTAAAAAGATATAATTTACTTATTTTTAGAGAGAGAGAGAGGGAAGGAGAAAGAGAAGGGAAAAATATTGATGTGAGAAGCATTGATTGATTGCCTGTTTTATGTGCCTTGACCAGGGCACCTCCCAAATACATGGAAACCAGCACATTATACAAACATGTTTACTCCATGAGTCAGACTCTGCAGTTATCCAGAAATTACCAACTCCAAAAATTAAAGAATAATTTGCTTATTAAAATTCAGAGCTCTATTGCTTTAAGTATACCACATAAACTTTGGGAGTGAAAGTTCATTTCATTAATGGCCAATTGACTTTGCATAAATATGAACTTCATTTTCCAGGCATAATTGCAGAGAAGAGATTGAAATGAAAGTTTTCTGATTCTAAATTTGGTTTATTTTGAGTATACAAGGACACTTCTCAGTTCAATTCTCCCCATCAGAAATAATTGGGATGCAGTTATTATATAATCTTCAACATTCCTTCTTCTCCTCTAATAGGCAAGGCATGGCCTATGAAATAAACAACTTAAATTTGGGCCCAGAACTCTGCTACTATCTCTGTGTACATAAACAAACTAGTCTCTCAAGTCCAGTTTACTAGTTTGTAACCAAATTAACTAAATTTAAGAGTATTTGAAAAGATTGTATGAGCTAATATACTTAAAGGTGATTATAAATTATAAGTACTATTCATATATGTTACTATTAATGACAATCATCTCCCTGTAAAAAATATATGCAGTGGGTAGGGGTCTGTCAGCCAGGAGCCAAAAGAATTAGTGACTTAGACAAAAATGACAAAGTGAGCACTAGTTTACCAGAATGTCTAAGGTGTCAACATTAAACTGAGGTGTTTCAGTTACCTATTGCCATGTGATAAACCACAACAAAATGTGGGGTGGCTTAAATAACACCAAATATTAATAGCTTTCTTTCATGGTTCTTTGGGTTGGCTTGGCTTAGCTGAGCAATTTTTCTGTTACATGCGGTTTTGTTTGAGGATGTAGCAATCTGGAGGCTCAATTTATGGAATATCCAGAGTAGCTCATTCAAGTGGCTACCAGCCAAAGCTGGAATAATTCTGCTCTAATTTCTACATTTTCACAGCAACAGAATTAGAAACAAACAAGAAATGGTACTTATACTGTTCTGATCTTCTCATTTACTTTACATAATAATATATCTAAAATGTAATTCCATACCACTGTGTATAGAATTATACATTTCTCTTAAATGGCTACATGGTGTTCTGACATGTCTATGTACTCTGTTATGCCTATGTACTCAACTAGAACCCTATTAATGGACATTTAGGTTAAATCCATCTGCCCTGGGCTAAGGAGGACATAGTGATGAGCAGGATAATGCCCAGGTACTTAAAGAGAATTATATCCTAGTGGGTTGTGTGCACAGGGAAGCAGACCATTACAAAATGAGGGATAAATCTAGGGAAGTGTAAAGATTACTTGTCCAGAGTGGGTAGAATCCATAACCAGCTACTTCACAGAATTCTGGTTTGGGCTATTAGACCCAAAGGCTGGGTCTGCCCTGAAGAGGGTCTTCTCAGGTGCAGTATCCTGTAGAGGAAAAAAGCACAACTAAATCAGGAGACAGCCTGACTGTTAATTCTCTGCTATGTATTCACTGAAGATGCTTGAAATTCACATGTTGGGAATTCCTTGGTGCCCATTTTTGTCCACTTTCCCTTTTTACACTATGCTGTCTCCTCAGGCAGCCATTTCATCTTTACCTATATCATTGATTGCCATTCACTCAGGTATGATTTCTGCATTTCTCTTTCCAGGTCAGTCTCTGATCTAAATATCTTGCTGCATTTTTTCAAAGGATTTTATTTATCATCTCCAGAGAGAGAGGAAGGGAGAGAGGCAGAGAGGGAGAGAGACATCCATGTATGGTTGCCTTTCACCTGCCTCCAGCCAAGGACCTAGCTGGAGACCTGGCTGGAGAACTGTCTTGCAACCTGGTTATGTGCCCTCGCTGGGAATTGAACCAGTGACCTTTGGGTTTTCAGGCCAGCACCTTATCCACTGTGCTACCAGCCAGGGCTCTTGCTGCATTTTTAACATCCCCAAATGCAGTGTACTAAGGTACTGAAAATTAAGATAGTCCATCGTCTTCCTCCCAAAAAGGATCCATTAGGTGTTACCCATCTCAGTTAACATCACTACCTATCACACCAATGTCAAGGGGAAACCTCTGAAAATCACAATAACACATCCCTCTTACGCACCCTCACCCAATTCTCAAATTTTTCATGAGTTTCTCTATTTGTTCATTCATGCATATGTTCATTAATCCAGTAGAGAGAGGAATATTTCTGGCTTAAGGGAGAAGTGGTTATCACAATCACAGTCCTAGAGTGTGTGATCCATTTCAAAGAGGACTGTCTTAGGAAGATTTGTCACAGGAGAGAAAAGAAGTAGAAAGTATAGCTGCTAATGTAGATAAGTTGGTAGGAGCGTATAGATAACTTGTTCTGTGATAATAGCTACTTTTTCAAAGAAACAAAAAGCCAAAAGAGCAGTTGAAATTGTTGAGGTGTGAGAGTTTTTTCAGTGGTCTCAGATATTGAGAAAGTGTATTGACTGTAAATGTGGTAAGATTGTCAGCCAGGACTGAGTACTGCCCCCAAACCCTAGCTTTCCTTCTACCTTATTCTGTTAACTACCCTCTCCTTTCCACCAGGCTCCAGACACACTGTTTTTGTTTTTGTTTTTGTTTTCTTTTTCTGGAACAAGTCATGCTCCTACTTCACAATGTACCATTCCTTAGTCTAATATCAAAATATCATTATTACACCCACACAGCTCTTTCTTGTCATCAAGGTCTCAGCTGAAAACACACAGTGTGGCCTTCTCTAGTGATAAAGCATGACAATTTCATGGTGTAGTTTAAGTCAGTGATGATCTTTCACATTGTTAAACATCTAGACATCTTTGACTGCCTTCTCTATAAATATTTTTTATCCCAGTTTCCTGTTTTATTTTTCTTCACAGCATTCTTTATTCACTGAAATTACATTGATTATTGTTTATTTTAAGTGTATCAAAAAGAGAAGGTAAGCCCCATAAGAGGAGGGCCCTTTCCAGTCTTTTTGTTTAATAGCTAACCTGCTAGGCAAAGAGTAAGTACTCAATAAACAAGTGCTTTAAGTCAGGATTACTTACCAGATACATCAAAACAGAAACAGATACTAGTGTTGAGTGGCAAAACCAATTGACATTGAGATGAGAGATGACAGTATGCAAAATATTTAAAGAAACCTTGGATATTATCTTTTTAGCAGGTCTCAAATGATAGGAAACATCAAAATGTACCAAAATTATTTAAAATACAGATTCCTGAGCCTCAACCCCCAGGGAAAGGATTCAGCAAGTTTGGGGTAAGGTCTCAAAAGTTGCAGTTTTAACAACATACCAGGTGCTTCTAATAAAAGTAGCCTGTGGCTCATGCTTAGATCCACACATATTTTTAAAATGGTGTTTGCCCAAGCTCATGTGGTTTAGTTGGGTGGAGCATCGTATGATAACTGAAGGGTAGTGGGTTTGATTCCCAGTAGGAGCACCTACCTGGGTTGTAGGTTCCATCCACAGACTAGATACATAGGATCCCTGGTTTCGGCAAGTACAGAAGGCAACTGATCAATGCTTCTCTTTCTGTCTTCCTCTCTCTCTAAAAGCAGTAATAAAAAAAAATGTCCTCAGGTGAGGATTAAAAACAAAACAGTGTTTTACTAAGGGAGCAACTGCTTCTATACCATTAATCTATTACCTATAATGCAGAGCTCTATTGTATCTTCATTTTGACTTTTGGCGTAATCACTGGGAAGCAAAGTGATTTCACTTTTTCCAATCTTTTCCTAATTGTAAATGAGAGATGGAGGCTCATTTCATACTTTCTCATTGAGAACCTGCTTTATAAAAATTAGTTAAATAAAAATTTCTTTTGCTTTGGAAATGTAAGATATGGACTTGAGGTGATAATGGATGTGCCAATGTAGGCTCATTGATTATAACAAATGTAGCATTTAATTTTTTAAAATTTATTATTGTATTACAATTGTTTCATTTTTCTCCCATTGCTCTCCCACAAATGTAGCATTTTGAGGCAGGATATTGATAGTGGGGGAACTATGTGGGAACAGGACATATACGAGAACTCTATTTTTTGCTCAATTTTGCCTTGAAACTAAAACTGATCTACAAAATAAAGTTTATTTGAACATAGAAAATGGTATTGCTTTGATTTTTCTCTCCTTGTAAAAAGGTATGCTTGAAAATAAGTTAGGAAATAGAACTCTTTGCATTCTGGTGATGAGAACTGGAATTGCAACTTGAACCTCACAGTTGAGGACAACAGGTTGGGAGGGGATGAGAGAGAAACAGGAGTTCCTTAAATCTACCAGATGGATTTTTCTACATGTGAAATGTGGCACAAGATCCTGTGCTGCCACTTCTATTATTCCTGCAGTCTCTGAGCCTCATGATAGATACACCCTACCTGACTAGTAAAATACGGGATGATGCTATCCATAATTTCTAATCTGTCTCCCTTTCTACTTCATGTGTAGTTGTGGACATATTTTCAGGGAAGTAAATCTCTCTCTACAATAATTTTGTGAATAAATTTAAGACCATATTCCTACCTCCCATTTTTAAATGTCGTTTTTTTAATAATTATATCAGTAGTATATCCTGGTTGTAAGGCAAATTCAAACACAAAAATACATAAATTCTGGATTTCCTCACAGCTGTGGAGATATCCAATTTCTTGTAGTAGTTTGGTGTATGGTCTTGCTATAGACTTATGACTTATAGCAATACTTTTTAGTAAGACAGCATCCTCTTCTACACCCAACCCCCTGAAAATATTGAATTGAGTATCTACACATTGTCCTGGCAATGCAGTCAGACAAACTAAAAACAAAAAGTCAGACAAACTAAAGGCTAAGCATTTCTTTGTCAGAACTGTTAGGCCTTGAACCCTCTATTTTCTTTATGGGGCGTTCCTTTTTCATCATTAACATGAACTGGGTTTTGTTTCCCTTTCCACTAAATAGACAACCAAATATACAAAAACCAACCAACCAAACAAAAATCCTCACCCCTACAAATTGATTTCCCTAAGATACAACCTCTCCTCCCTCTTCTCATTTTCACAAACAACAAAATTTTCAAAGGTAGGGGAGACTATATTCATTGCCCCACTTTCCAAGCTCCTCAACTCACTCCTGTTTATTTCCTCTTCATTCTGCTAAATCTGCTGTCAACAAGGCCACTGATGACATCATTGCTATAAAACCCAGAGGGGTTCATTCCACCCCTTATCTGTAGTGTGAGCTGGTATATTTATTTTGTTTCTAATGAAAACAATACATGCTCCTTGTTTTTTGTTGTTATTGAAAAAATTGCCAACTTACCAAAAAGTTGCTGGTTCCTGGGAGCGGAAAAAAAAAAAAGTTGCTGGTGTAAAACAAAGAATTACACTCCTTCCCTGGACCATATGCAAGTAAGTTGCTAACACAATTCCCGGAAGCTCATAAATACTTCAGTGTCTATGTCTTACAAAAAAAGACATTCTCTCATATCAGTGATCTTCAACCTTTGTCATCTCATGGCACGTAAACTAATTGCTAAAATTCTACAGCACACCAAAATACATATTTTTGCCAATCTGATAAAAATAAGTATAATTTTGATTCATTTACATTGGATGGCTATTGTTGTGTTGGTTGTTTTCATTTGTTTTTGACAATGTAAGGGTAAAGAGGTCAGTGTTCCTGATTAAATAGGGATTGTAGGTTTAAAAAAATTTTTGAGATACATCAGTGTGTGCCATGGCACACTGGTTGGAAATTGTTGCCCTCTATAACCATAAGACAACCATCAAAATCAGGAAATTATCATTAATAAGATTTACCAAAAGCTAACCTTCATACCTTGTTCAAATTTCACCAGTTGTCCCAGTAATGTCCTTCACAGGAAAAAAATCTAGGACAGCTCTGACCGGTGTGGCTCAGTTGATTGGGTGTCATCCTGAAAAGTGAAGAATCACTGGTTCAGTTTCCAGTCAGGGCACATGCCTGGGTTGTGGGCCAGGTCCCTACTTGGGGCATATATAAGAGGCATCAGGTTGATGTTTCTCTCTTACATACTGTAGTTGTTTCTTGCCCTTTATTTCTTCCTCCATTGCACTCTCTCTAAAAATAAATAAATAAAATAAAAATAAAAAAAGATCTAGGGTGGAATCCTGTATTGTATACAGTTGTCATGTCTCTTTAGTTTTCTATAGTCTAGAAAAGTTCTTCAGTTTTGCCTGGACTTTCACAGCTTTGGCATTTTTGGATTGTGGGCCAGTTATTTTGTATATTGTTTCTTGATTTGGGTTTATCTGAGGTTTCCTCATGATTATATGAAGGTATATTATATAAGTGATACTGTGTTTTCTTCATTATATACTAGCAGTCAATGTGTAATTTAGATTTTCCTATTACTTATAACATTATAAATTATTCAGTTTATTAAGGTGTTGTCTCCCAGTCTCTCTCACTGTAAAGCAACTCCCTCTGCACTTAATAAGTATTTGACACTACACAAATATCCTGTTCCTCATTAAAGACTTTAAATTTATTTATATTTAATTTTTATTTTTAAAAGATTTATGTATTTATTTATTTTAGAGAGAGAGAGGAAGGAAGGGAGAAAGAGAGGGAGAGAAACATATATGTGTTAGTGCCTCTTGCACACCCCCAACTGGGGACCTGGCCCAGGCATGTGCCCTGACTGGGTATTGAGCCGGTGACCCTTTGGTTCACAGGCCAACACTCAATCCACTGAGCCACACCAGCCAGGACTAATTTTTCAATGTATTGAATGGAAAAAGAGAGAGAGAGAGAGGGAGGGGAAGGAGGAGGGGGAGGGAGACAGAAACATTGACTTGTTGCATCACTTACTTATGTATTCATTTTTTGAATCTTGTATGTGCTCTGACTGGAGTTTGAACCCACAACCCTGGCTTATCAGGACAATGCTCCAGCCAGGCGAGCTGCCAGGCCAGGGCTTTAAAGTTATTTATTAATATTTACTTTAATTATTCATAATATACTTTTATCATGGATTCATATTTTCCTGTATAATTAAATTGACTGTAATATATTTTATTGTTATGTGTTTTAATGCTCAAATTGTTCTCTGTGTCCTTTATATATGCTCCCAATCTTTGAGCACTTCCTTTCTATCTGGCACATACTAACTTCAAATCATCTTGTACTTTTCTTGTCCCAAATTTGGAATTAAACATTTCTTCAAGGAGCCCTGGTTCCTTTCAATGAGGAAAAGTATTCAGAAAGCAAGCTATAAGCACTAGGTGGCCCTACTTCTATTGGAGTGTTGTTGCTCCCAAGTTCTCTCAGTGGACAAAGCTGGGGTACACACACAAACATTTTTTTTTTACATGTAAATATTTTCCAAATTTCTTTAAACACTTTGTAAATTATTGGTTCCCATTTATAACTCTAGTGCAATCCAACACTCTTGAGTTCATTCCCGTTTTCTTAATTTTTCACTCCTTTCCCCAACAGTGAGAAATCTGTTTCCCAATTCTCTTAATGTATTTACTTATGTGTCCAATACTTCTTTATGCAACCACCAATCACCTGTAAGTAGATCATTTCTCATTAAAGACACCATCCTTTCTCTTCCACTGAAGGCCTCCTCACCTGACCCAAGTACTTATACCCTCAATAGGCCACTGCTGCTACCTCCACCATCATGAAAAAATCCTCCTCAAATTTCCTGTGCTCAAACAATCCAGGGCAACCTCCCCCCGCATGAAGGCTCTCTTCCTTTCCCAACCAGGGCTCCAAGTAATGGTGACTGACCATTACAATTTTTCCTGAAAATTGTCTTGGTTTTAGCACTGAAAACCTTGTGTGATGGCAAATCCCTCCTAAAAATGTGAAGAGTTATGTTTTTGGCAATGGATGTAGAAGATTGAGGTACAAAATCCATAAGGTGGCCCAAAAATTAGGGAATAAAAGCAACATTGTTTTTAGTGTCAAATGGATAAGGCATAGATTATTTATCCTTTCTAGACCTTGTTGCTAGTTTTTCCCCACTGCTGGAGTTGGAAATAATATTTTGTGGTTAACAATAATGGATCATCTATTGTTGCACCACTCCCAGTGATGCATTTTAAGTGTGTATTGTAATCGTGAACAATACCCTTGCCTTTAGGAAAAGTTTTCAATTAGCAATAATTGTGCCTCAGATAAACCTCATTGGTTAGGATACTGCCACTGCGTGAAGCTAATACCCTTGTCTTTAACTCTGCTGATAGATTAACCATTGTGTTTTTTTATTGAGATAGTACTATTTAGTTGTTAACATTGTAAATATAGTGACTGTCTTTTCTAAAAGTCCAGATAATCAAAATGGGAACAATTAAAATATCAAAGGCTGCATGACCCATACATCACTATTAAAAAAAACTAAATAACTGTTATTTTTAAATTTAAAGTATATTTATTTATGCTATCACAGTTGTCCTAATTCTTCCCTCTTTGTCCCTCTCCACCCAGATCACCCCTGCTCCTCCCTCAGGCAATCCCTGAACCATTATTCATGTCTATGGGTTATGGTATATTCTTTGCCTACTACATTCCCCGTGTTGTACGTTACACTTCTATGACTGTTCTGTAACAACTGATTTGTACTTAATACCTTCACTTTTTTCACCCATCCCCCTGACACCCCTCGCATCTGGCAACCATCAAAACAGTCTCTGTATCTATGATTCTGTTCATTTTTTACTTGTTTGTTTATTTTGTATTTTAGATTAAATTTTTAATAGATGTATATTTATTGCCATTTTATTGTTCGTAGTTTTGATCATTTTTTAAATAAAGGTTTTTAAAACAGATTTTATTTATTACTTTTAGAAAGAGGGGAAGGGAGAGAGGCAGAGAGGGAGAGAGACATCAATGTATGGTTGCCTTTCACCTGCCTCCAGCTGCAGGCCTGGCTGGAGACCTGGCTTGCAACCTGGTTATGTGCTCTGGGTGAGAACCGAACCAGCAACCTTTGGGTTCACAGGCTGACACCTTTCTACTGAGCCATCAACCAGGGCCCATATAAATTTTTAAAATATTTGTTCTAGTTCTGTGAAATATGTCGTTGGAATTTTGATAGAAATTGCATTGAATGTATAGATTGCTTTGGGTAATATGGACATTTTAGTAATGTTAGTTCTTCCTATCCATGAACATGATATGTGCTTCCACTTATTTGTATCTTCTTCAATTTCTTTTCTGAGTACAGATCTTTTACATTCTTGGTTAGGTTTATTCCTAGGTATTTGATTCTTTTTGAAGCAATTGTGACTGAGATTGTTTTCTTAATTTCCCTTTCTGTAGTTTGTTATTGGCGTATAAAAATGCAACTGATTTCTGGATATTAATTTTGTATCCTACTATTTTGCCGAATTATTTTATCAGTTCTAGTAGTTCCTTGGTGGAATCTTTGGGGTGCTCTATGTACAGTATCATGTCATCTGCAAATATAGACAGTTTTACTTCTTTCTGTCTAATTTTGATGTCTTTTATTTCTCCTTATTGTCTGCTGGAGCTAGGACTCCCAATGCTATGTTGAATAAGAGAGGCGAAAGTGCACATCACTGTCTTGTTTCTAATCTTAAATGGGATGCTTATAGTTTTTGTCCATTAAGTATGATGTTGACAGTGGGTTTGTGCCCTTTATTATATTTAGCTGTGTTCCCTTTATTTGCACTTTGCTAAGAGTTTTTTTTTTAATCATAAATGGGTGCTGAATTTTATTACATTTTTCTGCATCTATTGATATGATCATGTGGTTTTTATCCTTCATTCTGTTTATGGGGTGCATCAAATATAATGACTTGTGAATGTTGTATCAACCTTGCATTCCTATAATAAATCCCAGTTGACCATGATGTGTGATCTTTTAAAAAAATTTTAAAGATTTTATTTATTATTTTTAGAGAGACGGGAAGGAAGGGAGGCAGAAAGGGAGAGAAACATCAATGTATAGTTGCCTTTCACCTGCCTCTAGCTCTAAACCTGGCTGGAGACCTGGCTTGCAACCTGGTTATGTGCCCTGGATGGGAATTGAACCAATGACTTTTGGATTCGCAGACTGGGGCTTATCCACTGAGCCACCAGCCAGGGCTAATCTTTTTATTGTATTGTTGTAATCGGTTTTCTAATTTTATTTTATTTTTTTTTGAGGATTTTTAGCATCTATGTTCACCCGGGATATAGATATTTCTTTGTTTATTTTATTTATTTATTTTTGAAAGGGACAAAATTTGGGCCCTTTATTTATATGGAATAATAATAGTTTAACTTTTATCATAAAAAATATATACTAGTCGATCTAGAAGTAGGGAATGTAATTAAAGTACACATATTTATTGTATGCAATTCAATCAAAGTTCCTAAAGAGCATGTCAGCTGTTGTGATATTCCCAACCAGGAAAACTCATGTACACGTGTTATAGATTTGCCACTCTGAACTATAAAATACAAGAATAGTCAGGCAACAGGCCTAGTACCATTATGTGGCTTTATAATGCAGGCTTTTTTTGTATAGATTGCTAGTGATGTGATTATTCTGATTGTGTTAACAATGAATGTGTAACAGCCAAATGAAAGTGTTAGTTGCTCCATTGTAAATCTGTATCTTAACATATTCTAAGGATATTCTGATGGTCCTGCAAGTCATCCTTTGTTCGATAAAACATAAAAGAGATTTTTTTAAATTTAAATTTATTGTTGTTGTATTACACCCACCTCCTTTTTACTCCCCTCTGTCCCCTTCCCCACCCACCCACTCTCCCTTAAAGTCAATCCCACTTGTTGTCCATGGAAGAATCATGGACATGGACAACAAGTGGTATTTATTTTAAAGATTTTATTTATTTACTTTTAGAGAGAGGGGAAGGAAGGAAGAAAGAGTGGGAGAGAAACATCACTGTGAGGTTGCCTTTTGTGTGCCTCCAGCTGGTGACCCAGCCCAGAACCCGGGCATGTGCCCTGACTAGGAATCAAACCATCAACTCTTTGGTTCCCAGGTTGGCACTCAATTCACTGAACCACACTAGCCAAGGCTAATTTTTTAATTTTCGTAGTGCCTTTATCTGGGTTTGGAATTAGGATAATGCTGGCCTCATAAAATGAGTTCAGGAGCCTTTTTGCCTCTTGAATTTTTGAAATAGAAAAGGAGGGGTGTTACTTCTTTTTGGAATGTTTGGGACAATTCACCTGCGAAGCCACCCGGTCCAGGGCTTTTGTTTGCTGGAAGTTTTTTGATTACTGCTTCAATTTCATTAGATGTAATCTGTCCATTCAGATTCTCTGATTCTTCCTGATTTTGTGTTGGCTAAATGTATGTTTCTAGGTATTTATCCATTTTTATTCAGGTTTCCAATTTGTTGGCATACAGTAGTTGTTCATAATATTTTCTTACAATCCTTTGTATTTCTTTGTTTTCATCTCTTATTTCTCCTTTTTCATTTCTGGTTTTATTTATTTGAGTCCTTTCTTTTTTTTTTTCTTGATGAGTCTGGTTAAAGATTTTTCAATCTTGTTTATCTTTTCAAAGAACCAGCTCTTGGATTCATTGATCTTTTGTATAATTTTTTTAAAAAGATTTTATTTCATTATTTTTAGAAAGAGGGGAAGGGAGAGAGGCAGAGAGGAAGAGAGAAATCAATGTATGGTTGCGTTTCACCTGCCTCCAGCCACAGACCTGACTGGAGACCTGGTTTGCATCCTAGTTATGTGCCCTGGTTGGGGAATCAAACCTGTGACCTTTGGGTTTGCAGGCCAGTGCCTTATCCACTGTGCTACGCCAGGGCTTGTATCATTTTTTAGCCTCTATTTCATTTATTTCTGCTCTGATGTTTATTTCCTTCTTTCCACTCACTTTGGGCTTTGCCTGTTGTTCTTTCTCATGTTCCTTTAAGTGTAAAGTTAGATTGTTTATTTGAGCTTTTTCTTGTTTTTATGACATAGACCTGTAATGCTATGAATTTCCGCCTTAGGATTGCTTTCCCAGTGTCCCACAGATTTTGGATTGTTGTGTTCAAATTTTCATTTGTTTCAAAGTATCTTTTGATTTCTTCCTTGATCTTGTTATTGACCCATTCGTTGTTTAATAACGTGTTATTTATTTCCATGTCTTTGAGTGTTTTTCAGTGTTCTTCTTGTGATTGATTTCTAGTTTTATAGCATTGTGGTCAGAATTTACAGAATTATTTTAAGATAGATTATTTACATAGTATATCTTACAAGAAAACAATTATTTAATTATTTTCCCTATTATTCAAAAATCTAGAATTAGATCTAACTTTTTTTTCCATTATGCCCTGAAGCCTTCAATACTTTGAATCTAGAAATTCCAATAGATATTTGATGCAACCCTATGTACTTCTCATTTTTCCTGCCATAGCTGTATTATTTTTAAATTAAGAAATCCATGCAAAATAAAGCTATTTCTCTACTGTCAAAGAAAAACATTAAAAGTTTGAAAATCTGGGAGTAAGCATTTGCAGACACTATTATAGAATTTGTGCTAATGTGCAAGATCATAAAAGGCTGTTTTTAATTAGTAGAGAAAGGGAAAACAGATAACAACAAATACTTCACCTGAAAAGCAACAAGCTTCTCTAATAAACATCTGGAAAGATGCCAAACTACATTTGGCAAAGAAGGCAAGTGCATACAATGGAATACAGTCTCTTCCATAAATGGTGTTGGAAAAATTGAACAGCTAAATGCAAAAACAAACAAACAGAAAAACCAAACTCCTGAAACTAGACCACCTTCTTACATCATACACAAGGGTAAACTCAAAGTGGATAAAACAGTTAAATGTAAGTCACAAGACCATAAAATCCTAAGAGAAAATATAGGCAGTGAAATCTTACACATTTCTCATAATATTTGTACATATATATATCTCCTTGGACAAGGAAAACTAACTAACTAACTAACTAACAAATGGGACTACATAAAACTAAAAAACTTTTGCCCAGCAAAAGAAACCATCAACTAAGTGAAAAGGCAGCCCACTGTATGGGAGAACATATTCACCAATGATACATCTGGTAAAGGGTTAATTTCCAAAATATGTACAGAATATATACAGCTCAAGACCAAGAAGACAACCCAATTAAAAAATTGGCAAAGGACCTGCACAGACACTTCTCCAAAGAGGACATATAGATGGCCAATAGATCTATGAAAAGATGTTCAATGTCACTAATCATCAGAGAGATGCAAATTAAAACCACAATGAGTTAACACCTAATTTTTCTCAGAATGACTATCATCAATAAATCAGCTAAAACAAGTGCTAAGAAGGATGTGGAGTAAAGGGAACTCTAGTGCACTGTTGGTGGGAATGCAGACTGGTGCAGCCACTGTGGAAAGCAGTATGGAGTTTCCTCAAAAAATTAAAAATGGGCTTCTCGGGGGAGAAGAGGGGAAGAGGTAACTATAATTACCCAATATTGCAGCCATGGAGTCCATGCTTAGTAAGTTGAAGAGCACTGTTACAAAAGTAACAGCTGATGTCACTAGTGCTGTAATGGGAAATCCTGTCATGAGAGAATTCGATGTTGGTTGACATATTGCCAGTGGTGGCAATGGGGTGGCTTGGAAGATTTTTAATGGTACCAAAAAATCAACAAAACAGGAAGTGGCTGTTTTTGTCTTTGATAAAAAGTTGATTGACAAATATCAAAAATTTGAAAAGGATCAAATCATTGATTCTCTGAAACGAGGAGTCCAATACTTGACTACGACACCTCTGACTTCTTATCGTCCATCATCCTTTAGAAGAATCCAGGGATTGCCTGGCATTTTGTGCAGAGCCAGTTTTTGCCAAGTTAGCCAATATCCTAGGTAACTGGGAAAATCTGCCTTCCCCTGTGTCTCCAGATATTAAGGATTATGAACTTTAAGATGTAGAAACCAAATAGGTTTGCTTCAGGTTTCTAAAGGATTGTCATTTTTGCATAGCAATGTGAAAATGGTTCATGGAAATATTACACCTGAAAATTTAATTTTGAATAAAAGTGGAGCTTGGAAAATAATGGGCTTTGATTTTTGTGTATCATCAACCCATCCTTCAGAACAAGAGCCCAAGTTTCCTTGTAAAGAATGGGACCCAAATTTACCATCATTGTGTCTTCCAAATCCTGAATATTTGGCTCTTGAATACATACTTTCTGTGAGCTGCAAAGCAGCCAGTGATATGTACGTACTCTTTAGAAACTGTCATGCTGTATTTAAGAAAGGGAAACCTATATTTGAAGTTAACAAGCAAGATATTTATAAGATTTTCAGTAGGCAGTTGGATCAGTTGAGTCGTTTAGATTCTAGTTCACTTACAAATATACCCAAGGAAGTCCGTGAACATGTTAAACGATTGTTAAATGTAACTCCCAACTGTAAGACCGGATGCAGATCAAATGACAAAGATTCCCTTCTTCGATGATGTTGGTGCATTAACACTGCAGTATTTCAATACTTTATTCCAAAGAGATAATCTTCAGAAATCACAGTTTTACAAAGGATTGCCAAAGGTTTTTTCCAAAACTGCCCAAACGTGTCATTGCGCAGAGAATTTTGCCCTGTTTGACTTCAGAATTTGTAAACCCTGACATGGTACCTTTTGTTTTGCCCAATGTTCTACTGATTGCTGAAGAATACACCAAAGAAGAATACGTCAAATTAATTCTACCTGAACCAGGCCCTGTTTTTAAACAGCAAGAGCCAATAGAGATTTTGTTAATTATTTTTCTACAAAAAAATGGATTTGTTACTATTTGATCACACTTATATGTGGTCTCTAATCAACAAAATAATTTAACAAACAAAATAAAAACAGAAGCATAGATACATAAAACAGACTGAGAGCTGTCAGAGGGAAGGGCCTTGGGGGGATGGGTGAAAAAGTTGAAGGGATTAAGTCATATATATATGATATATGTGCATCACTTGATTTACATTGAACATCTTGGAAAGCTGTGAGTGACTATGAAGGGACAATATAGCTGGGAGGTACAGAATTTCACTTCCTAAGTAATACATTTTTAATGTGACAGAGAAGTTTACATACATTTATCATGCTACAGAATGTTCATGATACTGTTTTATAAAAAATAAACAATTTCAACTTTTGACTTGACAGTTTATCTGTGTATGTGTGTGTTTCTGTCTTACAGTTCCCTTACCCCAAAAGATTATAGTCTTATGTGCAGATTTTTCTTCACCTTGGTGGCTAGACTTCTTCTCTCAGGGTATAGAGATCCAGAAAGGCATTAGGAATGAAGAGTGGAAAATTAGAGAAAGTAGTGGATAATTCCAGAAAGTTATCACAATGCATGGAAGAAAAGGCTTCTCCCTTCTTCCCTAACCTTTGTAGTTGACTTCCATAGCTACAATTCTAGCTCTGACCACTAAAAAGAATCTATCTACATTGAGTATATATATATATATATATATATATATATATATATATATATATATTTTTTAGGAAAGGACATAACTTGTTTTTTCTACTCTCATTACAGTGACCCACCAAACTCTGTTTGCTATTTCCTTTATATTTTCCAGGTCTATTTTATTTATTTGTTTGTTTGTTTATTTTTGGTATTATCTGTCTGGGATGGGCTGGAGTGAATTCCAGCCATAGACTATTTTGGAACACTTTGTTACATTGCCCTAATTTAAGAAAATACCACATACTGCAGCAGAATTTAGTAAGCTATTCTTGGAGCAGTCGCTTTTATTGCATGGAGCTCAATTCCAGTCTCTGTTTCTCCAGTTAGCATCTGAGTGCCTGTAGATAACCTGGCGCAGCACATTAAGCCTCAGCAAGTTTGGAAAGCTGGTGATTTGGATATCAGAGTCCCCTTGTGAAGAATACATGAAAGAACAGATGCAATGTAACAAGTACAGAGCCTGGGCCAATAGCTGGCACTCAAAGTTCCCTGGGTTAGCAGAATAAGGGAACACAGTGTAGCACAGCCAACACAAAGACTTGCCTTCAGAGTTCTCTGTGTTTAGATACAAGTACCTTGGTCCCAGTCCTCCTGACCCTAGTTGGCCTCCTCTTCAGGGATGGCTCAGTTGGAAACAGTTCCCTGGGTGTTAGGCTAGTAGCAAGCTTAGGGGGCAGTAAGAACAGGAAGTTAAGTATCCTCTGGCCCTCAGAGCTTTCTTCTCTATGCTTTTAAAAAAGGGACTTCTTGTAAGGACACCATTTTGTTCATCTGGCTCTAAGGAAGTTGTTTGCTACCTGCTCGTCTTTCTCAGCAACCCACTTTGATCTTCAAATATCCAGCTTCAGAGTCCACAGATTCACCTCATAAATACCTTGTGAGAACACTGGTGACAGATCACTGCCTTCAGGCCACAGCAGGGGTGAGTTAGTTGGCATGAGGCCTTTGCCTCAGATCCTCACTGTACTGGAAGGGTTCTGGATTCTTTCTCCACCCCAACCCATGGGGCACCTTAGACTATCTCCATTTAGAAGAGGGGTGTCAATGGCCCAAGCTATCTTCCATGCTATTGAGGAAATGGGTCAAGTGGATCCTGACATATCCATTCTGGTTCTACATGGAAAATCTCCCCTCCTACGGATGCGGCTAAAACAATTTTTTTCTTTCCCTTCTTGAAGGGAAAGACCTGAGTCATGTGGTCCAATTAGACCCAGGGTTGGGAGAATGTGGAGGGTCACCTTGGTTGGGGGGATTTGGTGTAAATTAACATTTTTTTTGATTCACACTGGAGGTGGGGAGGAGCAGAGAACCCACCAATACCTTTGGATCTGACATCAATTATTCATGGTAGATTGTGTTACTCCATAGCAGTTTATTGAGGCTTGCTTTATGGCCCAGTATATGACCTGTTCTGGAATGTTCCCTGTATGGTTGTTGTGTGCATTGTTTTATGTTACTTTGTTAATTAATTCACATTTTTAAATCTTCATGTAGCTAATTTTTTGTCTGCAATTGTATGTGTCAATCAGTGAGCTGTGTTAAAATCGCCCACTGTGACCATGCATTTTGTCCATTTCTCCATTTACTTCTATTAGTTTTTGCTTTACATGTTTTGGCTCTATAGTAAGGCATACATACAAATTTAGAATTTTGGATTAATATCTTCTTATTGGATTGAACCTGTTTTGTAGAAATTTCACTCTTTTCTTTAGTAATTTTTTAAGGAAGTATGCCTTTTCTTCTACACACTAATACAGTTGTGTTAGTGTGTAAATAATACACATTTTTGCCATATTATTTATTCAAATTTTCTAGATCATTAAATTTTGCCTGTACCTCTTTAAAAGAACACCTGACTGAATGTTTTTAAAATCCATTCTGATAATATTTGTTTTCCTATTTGAAGCATTTAGCCTGAGACTATTAATGTAACTATAGATATAGGTTGATTTTTATATACCATACGATTGTACATTTATTTTTTCCTGTCCTAAGTAATTTTCCTTTCTTTGTATTTGAAATGATTAATTAGATACTTAGACATTATTTTTCCATTTTTGTAGTGTTTACTCTTAAGATTACAATGTACATTTGTTCATTGCTTTTTCACAGTCAAATATAAAACAGTCCCTTAAAGCTCTTCACATAATGAAGGAACCTTGGAACACTTTCATTCCATTTACTGCCTCCCAGTTTATTCTCATGAATTTTAATTCTTTATATATTTAATCCCCCAAATAAATGATTGCCATCATGCTATGTAGTCAGTATTCATTTAGATTTGCTCACACTGTCACAAATGTCATTAGACTTTCTTTCCAGAATCTATGTGCCTCCATCTTGGATTGTATTTTTACTGCCTGAAGAAGAATCCATATTTCTTTTAGTTTGAGTCTTCTGGTCATGGCTGTCCCCAGTTATTGCTATGCTAACATTATTAAATGGACTTGATGTCTTCTTGTTGCTTTGGGAACCTTCACAACCAAGATCTCTTCAAATATCACTTCACTGGTACCTCTCCTTACTGGGGCTCAAATTAAATATGAGTTAGATATATTCATACTCACTACCTCTTTAATTCTCTTCCCTTCTCTTTTGGTATTTTCCATATTATGTCTCTCCAGACATTATTCTGGATATTTTCACCAGACTTCTCCTTCTTTCTCTAATTGCACTTTCAGGCAGGACCTCACCTTTGACCCTTGAACCAATACCACCAAACTTGCAGGGTAGATTTTACTATCCTCATAGAACAGAGGAGGGAAGTGAGAGTTGAGATAATAACTTGTCCCTGGTGACCTAGCCTGCGAGAGGTAGATCAGGGACTAACATCACAAATTAAACTCAACACTAAACCCTTTCCTCTGTGCTTTTTTTCTTGGCTATAGTTATTCCCAATCTCTCATCTCCCAGGGCATAGGACCACAGTGAATTCTTGTGATATATTTCATTTTAGATGATAAAAATCAATAACATTTCTTCATTCACCATGATATCTCTCCATAACTTTTTGTGGTATTGGGGCCATTGATGTGTTGTTCTTAATTTCAGGGCGCAACACCAAGGTAACAACATACATAGAAGATCAGGTTAGGGTATGTACCGAAGGAGATATATTAATTTGTGTGAACAGACCAGTTCTGGCATTCATCCTTCATCCCACCAGGAACAACATGGAGATCCCACAACAAGTGATACTCATGTGGACACCCGAGTAAGATAGTAAGTGACCAATTGCCATGGCTGAAATGTACCTGCCAGTAGAATATATGACCTTGTAGTTAAACATGTCATTACTCTCTCCAACCTGGAAGAATAAGGAATGATAGGATCAGATTAATAGTTAAGAAAACGTTCTTTTTGCCTTGGTATCAGTGAAACAAATGTGTATAGAAGACTTTCTGAGCGTATATGGACTACTTTCTCTCCACTGCCCCACAGCACACCCTATGCCATACCACACTACCTTCGGAGAGCCTATCTTCAGAAAGGGAACCAATCCCATGTTAACATGGAGAGAGAGAAAAATCCTCCAGGAACAAAACTGGACATGAAGCAGAATGAGACCTCAGGAAGCTGGTTCAAGATCATTGTGAGTGTCCTGGAAAAGTGGACCTAATATGTAGAAGGTGGACAGAGGGAGTTGTGTTGGATTTGTGTAGAGATACTGGGCACTTTTCTGAGGCAAAGGAGCTGGTAATGTGTCTTTTTATTACTAGGAGTTAACATCCTAGGTGATCTAAAGGCATACTCAGAGTAGCAATATAAAGGGAACAGACTGCAAGGAGAATGAGATAGGTAGTTTAAAATCAAAAGAGTGCAAAAAAATAAAAAATAAAAGTAAAAGAGGAAACTACTGCCAAGGAGAGAGAGCAACTCCACACTGGAAGGCACAGTTTGGCCCAAGCTGAGTGTAGGAGGATGTGGAGTCTCTTAGGTCCTTATGAGAGGTATGGGCCAGGTCTGTCTTAGGTAGGGTCTCTTGGAACTTTACAAAAGGAAATACATGTTAAACATCTTAAGTTGATTATTTGAGGAAAACTATTTCAATGGAAAGAATGGTGTTTAGGAAACCCATGTCTGGTACAAAAGTTAGCAATAATATTGTCTTATTTTAATTATTTTAAAGGCTGAAAAGAAGATCTGAAAAGAAAGTGTGGTTGGGTTTTATCTTACACTTAGATTACATTATGTCCCTCTCCAATGTTTTCTTTGGCTCTTAGATTCCATTTGGCATAAAATATGATGAGAAGTGGCTGCTAAATTTGATTCAGAAGCAATGCAGCATCCCCTTCACTCCATTTGAAGTAAGAGAGAACAGTGAGGTGGATGAGAAGAAACAGGGCAGATAAACAGTGGCTCTGGTCTCATATTCTGTTTCTCTTGTCATTCTCCTTATAGTTTCACTATGAGAAAATGCAGGCCCAGTTCTTTGTTGAGAATGCCAGCATTGCCTTCGCACTGAAGGAATTCAATGGCAAGATTCAGGATGAGAATAATGAGATGGTATGTTAAATGGCATGGCCAGGGTTTGCTAGGGGCAAGAGGGCAGGATAGGGCCAAGGTCTTACTTGATACCAAGGCTCATATTTCCTGGTGCTTACCCTGCCCCTCTTGTGTTCTCTGCAGATATCTATCTTTGTCAGTCCATCTGGTGCCCCCCAATCTGTGCAGAAGAAGCTGAAGCCAGAAAAGGAGAAGCAGATAAAGGTAATGCAGACTTAAGACCAGTTGTGTGTCTACATCTAAACCTACCTTTTCTTCCCAATCTATTGCCCCTCTTCAACTCAGACCCAAGAGTCACTCAACCTCATGGGATAATGACAAGAGGCAGTGAAATGGATTTGTTAGCAAAGGAAGAGACTGGGAGTACAGTTTATCTTGGCTTTCTTTCTTGGGTCCATATGGTTCCTCTCCATAATGACAGGTGAAGACGGCAGGGGAATTGGATCAGGGCAAAGGGCTGGAACCGGATGAGATGAGAGCAAATGGAAACTCCTTATGCACCACCTTACCAGATAATTCAACCAACATAAGGTTAGTTGTATCCTCTTCCATTACCTGTGAGCCTAAGCTACTCTGATAGTGCCTGTTTGCTGAAGGCAGCAAACGGTTCCTCTGGGAGGACCATAGGCTTTTGCTATCTTTTTGGTGTCTTTCATCTGTGCTTAGAGGTACCTTTTTCTTCTTCTGACCTGCTCACCTATTTGCCTGGTCTGAGGTCTGTTTCCCACTTTTCTGTGCCTAGCCTTCTCATGCATGCCCTCCCAACAATGTGATCTAGGAAACAAGGCATCCCCTTTTCAACAGTACCAGCTATGGCCAGCCTTGAGTCAGATGCTTGTGCTCTGGACTGAGAAGGGTCCTCTGGCCCAGAGCCTTCAGCCCAGAGCCAGCTGAGATAGGACTTCCTACTCCAAGCTGAGATGAATCATATCCCCAGCCCTGAGATGAAACTGCTTGTCCTTGCTCCAAAAGGCTCTCCCCTCAAATACCACACCGAGATGCGGACTTCCCCACCTAATACTGAGGGCCAAGGCTCTAGGTAGTTGCCATAATGATTTCTGTTCCTTTGTATCAATGCCACAAGTTGGGTTCTCCGTGGCAGAAATGAGGGTCCCCATTCATTGAATTGGGGCCAGAAGAGAGGTCAGTGCCAGTGAGCAGAGGGCCTCCCGAGGCAGCAGGGGAAGGGATAGGGCAGAGGGGGTTGAGGAGACAGAAAGATAGTCCTTTCAGGGGCACTTCCCCTCTTTCTACACATCATATCACTTGCCTGGGTACCCAGACATGAGTAGTATACCTCAGGCAAGGAACCAAGCAAGACCAACATAAGTGAACAGTAGCCATGAGGAGAGAAGGTGATCATAAAAGGGAGCTACACACTCCCAACCTCATGCTGAACTGGGGCCTGACATTTACTCCTTCTTGGAACAATCCCCCCTACCCCACCCCCTGGCCACCACTGACTGCTGCATTTCACATGCCCAGCTCATACAGAGTTCCCATATGTGACAAAGTTTCAACCTGCATCCAATGGGCCCACAGCCCTTTATGTGCATGATTTCCATTCCTATCTCAGATCCCAAAGCCAGCCAGGGACAGATGAAGAAAAGGACTGCTGCAGGAGTGCCATATGCTTTTTGTTCTTTCTTCGTCCCTGACCCCCATCTGCAGGGCAGAGCATCTTTCCTTTTCCTTTACTTTGCTTTCTCTTTCTCCTTTTGTCTCTACATGCTTAATGTTTCCACAATCTTTCCTTCTATTTCACTCTCTTTCTGTCTTCTACCTCCCCTTCTTTTCTTGCCTCCTGATCTCTCTCCCAATGAGGCAGCAGAGCCTCCCTCTGGAGCCTTCACTGGGGACCAGGAGGAAGAAAAAGAAGCTGGGAGGGTGGAGAAGCACTGGAGTCTGGGATCAAGAAGAATAATTTTCTGGCACTGGAGAAGGGAGTCAGGGAATCTAAGTGGGAACTACCCAACAGGATGGAGAAGAAGAAGGGGGAAGGCAAGAGGGAAGATGAGTGCTCTTTGTATGGGTCAATCCATGGGGAAGATTCCCAGGTCCCTGGAAAGCTGACATACTGGAGTGTAAGTGGGACACACTGACCTGTATGTCTGGTGTAGGTGGGGTAGCTACAATAGGCAGGCCTGCTCTGCAGATTCTCATACGTTTCTATTTTGTTTTGATTTTGGCAGCTCCATTCTGGAACTGTTCCCTAAGTTATTATGCCTGGTAAGTGTATCCCTTACTTACTCCTCTAAGTGGCACTGATATCTCCCTCAACTTGCTCTGAACCTCTTTAGGTCTGGCCCAAGTTCCATTTTAGGATCTGACTTTTCCATCTTCATGGGTAGATTGACCCATGTAGGAACTTGTCAAAGGCTCTGAACTTACTTCACACAAGTTCTCGGTATGCTCCAAGGCCCCCATGATGAAGATACAAATGTAG
This sequence comes from Noctilio leporinus, assembly GCA_004026585.1. NCBI lineage: Eukaryota > Metazoa > Chordata > Mammalia > Chiroptera > Noctilionidae > Noctilio > Noctilio leporinus. The sequence continues at coordinate 42,771 of PVIW01007747.1, read as the reverse complement.
TCCTGCCCATGGAATGCCTAGGGCTCTTTTGCACCTGGCCCCTGATCCTTACCATCTCCTGGGGCCATCCTTTTCTTGATCATTCAGCACCACCTGCTGGTCTGCAAAGCTGACTTCCTTTTCCTTTCTCCAGGATGGCCAAAAGCTACCCCCACCAACTAATCCAAGGATTGAAGAACACAAGAAGTTACCAAACTGCAGGGTGAGGAAGGGGTATATAGCAGGATTTTAAGTGGTGAATGAAGATGCAGTATTAGCTGTGGTCCTGAGGACTGTTTTGATTTCAGGGAAGCTTCTTTGGATCTGACGCACTGAAAAGACTAGTGCTGCAATTTCTGCAACAGTAAGTAGCCCTGAGATCCCATCAGAGACTGGGAGGCTGGAACTGCTGACTGGGATTCTCACATCTCATTTGGGGCCCAGGTAACACAGGCAACCTCTTCCTTTTCCTCCCTCATAGGTATTACATGATCTATGATTCTGGAGACAGACACTGTCTTCTCCGTGCCTACCATGACAGGGCCTGCTTCTCCCTGACCATTCCCTTCAACCCTGATGATCCAGATCCGTAAGTATCACAGCTCAGACTCTGCTCCTGGGTCATGTGTCTCCCCAGCAGACACAGTTCTGCTCATGGGAACACCTGCTCCTCTTTTTCTTCTAGAAGCAGCTTGGTTGAATACTTCAATGATAACAGGAATATGAAGAACCTCAAGGACCCTAGTGCGTGTGGGGTGGGGATGACTGGGCAAGGAAACGGGGCATGAAAGGATCAGACATGGGGCTCAGGGTTTGGCAACCCTGACCTCTGCTGTCCTTCCCCTGCAGACATGCATTTTCAGCTGCTGAAACATACAAAACGTGACATTGTGTGCTCCCTTTGTGTGTTGCCCAAAACTCAGCATGACCTCAGCTCCTTCGTGGTGGACATTTGGTTCCAATCGGTGAGAACATGTTCCTCCCTCAGGCTGGCCCAGAAAGACGCAGGTAGGTGGGAGGTGTAGATTGTGACTGAGCGCTTGCACTCTTATCTTTCAGGAAAGCATGCTCTGCTTCTGTGTTAACGGGGTTTTCAGAGAAGGTGAGTCTCCTCTCCAGATGCCCCACTGTCCCACCTGCTGGCTGGAATCTTTCTCAGACCTCTCCCAACTTCTCTGATTCCTCCCTTTATTTTTTAAAATTTATTTTCCTCAACTCCATGGCCCCCATTCACAATACAAACCAGGCAAAGGGCCTGGGCTGAGGTGTATATGGGGTGGGCTTACTCTGCCTCCTTTTTTCTGTACAGCCAGTGTAAGAACACAGCCTGTGGTAAGCACTGGGAGGTCCCTTCCCCTTATTTTTGATTCTCTCTGTGTTCTGCCTCCACTCTTCCCCCAACCTATCCTGTTCTGACCTGCATCCATGTCTGTCAGCCCAGCACAGCTCCAGTGTTAGGGATACAGGTATGCAGTTTGATGGCTGTCATTCCAGGTCCTTACTCTGAGAATTTGGGCAGGTTACATGTAACTCTCATTTTCCCCTTTTGCAAAATGGGGCTAATAATACCTACTTCTTGGGTCATTGCAAAAATAAATCAAATGAACTTGTAAAGTGGCTGTCCCTGGACATAGCAGGGTGCATGTCTGTGGTAGCACATTGCCTTTAGTGTTGCCCTCCCCGTTCCTGACAACCTGACTCCCAGTGAAGAGCTGTCCCTTTGGGTGTGTATGGAGTCTGTACCTGATTGAGGAACACAGTATGAGGGTGTGAAGCATCATGACTCTAAGGGAGTATTGTTGTTTTTGTTGTTGTTGAAGTGGAAGGAAAGTCTCAGAGTTCTGTGCGTGCTTTCACCCGGACCTTCATTGCTACCCTTGCCAGAGGTTCCAAGTGAGTGCTGTGCTCTGGGTGGGAACCGGCAGCCCAGCCTGGGCTCAGGGGTGTGGGAATGTGGCAGTGCATGTCCTCAGGATTTTCTCAGTGTTGTGGGATCCACCAACTGGTGGATCCGAGGAACAGTCAGCATGGGGGTTAAGAGTGTGGACTCTGGAGTTAGAACACTGAAAATATTTTATGTTTCTTTTAGGTTCTCTTCATTACCCAAACAGTAACTAAATTTATACCTTGGTGAAGTCATATTACCTCTGTGTGTCTTTCTCTGAATAAAGGGATTAGACTGTTCTTTCCCTTGGGGTGTTTTACAAAGTAAATACAGTGGAGTTAATCCTACAAATCTAGTGAGGCTGGTAGAAAATCTCTTCAAGTGCTGTGCCTGTGAAAAAAGCAGAGGTACCAGACAAGGACTCTGGGGGGTCAGCTATAGTCAGTCTATGGAAGAAACCTGCTTTCTGTGTGGCAGTAGAAACAGGGCCATTCATTGTTAAGGGTGTGTGGTGAAATACATCTGTCAATTTCTGAGTGCCCATTTTTCCTCCAGCCTGTGCATCATGAACGATGAACTATTTGTGAGGGATGCCACCCCCAATGATGCTCAGAATGTGTACTACATTCAAGTGCCTACACCCACCTCCAGCTCCATGCCGACCCTCTCCCAGGAGCAGCAGGAAGTGGTGCCAGTTTTCTCCATGCAGTCTGGGATGACCCTCCAGCTGTATCAGAAGTGAGTGATTGGTGTGCATGGGGATAGAAGAGAATTGGTAGAAGTTGAGGAGTGATAATAGGAACTTGTTGGTAATTTTTCTTATTTCATCCATCATCTTTAACATTTCTGCCTTATTACATATAAGTTACATAGTTGTTTTGAACAGGCATGTATTTGTTTATGAATTTTACAGACCTCATTCTTTTATTGACATGTTTGGGTTTCACGAATTTTTCCAACACACACCATGCCACAGGGCTTATTTCACTGCATATGTCACAGTAAATGTGCAGGCATGTTGATGTCACATAGGGTATGAAACAGCAGTGTGTGGTAGGTGGCCACTTCAGCTCTAATGGTTGTCTCCTGACCTTCCTCCACCCAAGGTATCTTCATGATAATCACTGGGACTACACAGCTGCACAAGTTCTTGCTCTGCCCAAGGTGAGGTCTGGGAACTCAGGCCAAGTGAGTGGAGGCTGGGTGACCTGGGGATGAGACTTGACTAAAGGCAGTGCTAATCTCCCAAATTTCTCACTTTACTTTCTCTAGGCTGAGTACAAGATGCCAGAAGAGGGCTTCCCACAGGCTGATCCATGATCCTGAGAGCAGCCTCAACAAGAATCCTTTGGATGTTTGTCATCTTCATTTTCACCATCTTTGTTGTGTTTCTTCACCAGTCTTAGCTATATCCCTATTATTGAGCCAGGAGGTCTGCTTAGAGCTAGGAAGTCAATGCTTAACTAACACTTATCCGCTTAAAGGGCTGGTTGTTTTGTGTATTTGTCCCTCCCAGGAACACTGGTTCTTTTCATAATAAAGAATGATATTGCATATTATGTTGCATCCCTGCAAAATCCATTCAAGACAATAATCCATACACTGGTCTATAGAGGAGGAAAGGAAAAGTCAGAGATGGTCAACGAGTACCTGGGGAATGGTGTGATAGAGGCTTAAATTTTGTACTCCCCTAAAGCTTAGGCTGTGCATATTCCACATGATTGTGTGGCTTCTGAGATGGGGATACTCTGTTACCCTGGTAAACCCGGGGAAGTAGTCCATGACCCTCATGTATCAGTCCAATAATTTTAGGAAGAGAACAGTATTACTTTCTTGGACATATAAATCTATTCAAATTTAAAAACAATTCATTTTGCCAACAATAAAAACAACCAACAGCACTAAAGAGCACATGAAAACCTAGGAAGAAAAAATATCCTCATTTATTGGTTACATTAGAATAATAATCTTGACATAAGACAGAAAATAAAGGGAAAGAAAGTAGTCTAGGTGAGATTAATTTACTAGAGAGAGTGAGACATCATATATAGAGACTTCTAAAGTTTTTGGAAGGGTGAGGAATTACAACCTTTTTTGACAGTCTGCTATGTTCTTCCCACAAAAAAGTAAGTCAAAAAACAACAGCAAAAAATGTAAATCTAATACCTCCCCTCCTCTCCCATAATTTTTGAATAACATTTAATAGTTTCCATAGATTTCTGTGTTGAGAATCTATGATTACTCAGCGTAGAGTGTTGCACAGGCTCTTGCATAAATGATGGAGTACCAGGGTGGGTGTGGACTGGCAGATAGTGATCCTGCAGTAAGGCAGGGTTCTCTGGAGACAAGGAAGTCAGGGTGAGGATCCCAACAGTCTCATTTCTTAAGCCAGTTGAGAGATTGCAGAAAGGTCTGAGAGAGGCTTCTACCTAAACAGGGTGAAAAAGAAGAGATAGAAGGTTAACTCAGGAATTTCTTCCCCTAGCAATCACTTTTCTATGATTCTCTATTTCTCAGAATACCTCACCATAAAGTTGTAAGACCTCTATCTGGTTTCCAGTATGAAAACAGACTCTTGCCCCCACCACATATTTGGGAAATGAATCACTAGGTGAGGATTTGGGGAAGAAATGGGGGGATCAAAAGATTTACTCAGGTTAGTACATTGGTCACCTTTTCATCTACTATATTTTTGGAGTAAGCAACAGCCAGGAGCATGAATGTAGGGAATGAAAGGCTCTGGAAAGTGGCAGCAGGAAGAACAGCTCCTTCCCAGTCTCTTGTCAAGGAAGTGATGATCTTCAGTTGTCAACAAGTGCTTTTCTATATTTACTGATTATTATAAAAGAATAAAATATACAAGTTTATTAGTAAAACTAGACATTTGACCTAGAAGAGGAAAAATCTTAGATTATTTACATAAAATGGCTAAGATCTGAAAACTAGGCTTCTTGGACTTTTTCCTGAAGACCTACTTCACAGGCATTTTGGAAACACTGTGTTTAGGAATGTCCCTCCATTTTTTCCATAAAAGTTTGAAACAAGCTAGAATGTTCTAAAAATGAAGTTCTCTGGAACCCAGACAAAATATTTTCTGTGCAATGCCAGAAAAGATAACACGGTGTTTTTTTTTTTTTTTTTTTTTTACTTCCCTGGGTTGAAACATTTATTTTAAAAATGAAATTTCATAATTTTCAGTTTTTTCAACCATACTAATTTTTAAAAAGGAAATAAAGAGAAAAAAGCGAGGGAGGAGAGAAAGCTGAAAAGGTCCAAGTCACTGCCAAAGCTGTTGTGGTGGTTGGGAGGGGAGGGGGAAAGATGTAGACTCTCCCAGGTAACCAGAGAACAAACCCCACTCCCAGTAAGGTGATGCCATCTGTGGGCCCTCCGATTGGAGAGGACCAAGATGAGTGACAGGGCGGTGCAAACCGGGCCCCTCAGAGACAAGGAGGGGTAGTTTGCCTGCGGGATAGGGGAAGTTCCTATCAAACTACCTGCAGCTGCGCGCTTGTAGGTGTGTGTGTGTGTGTGTGTGTGTGTGTGTGTGTGTGTGTGTGTGTGTGTGTGTGTGTGTTGAGTCGGAGGGGACAGGCTCATTGCTGACGCGAGGCCCTCACGTGACCGGGAGCTGCAGAGCGACGCAGCGTTCGGTGCAGTTGTCACTCCCTCTGGGTACCAGCTCTCCAGATTCCCGATTCCCTGCGCACTGCGGGCTGACGTCGGGCCGGGCAAAGCGGAGCAGGTAAGGGCCCGCGGCCCTCGCGGAGGCCGAGGCCGCAGCTGCCCGCCAACCCCGGAGGCCGGGAGTCAGCGCAGCGGTCCCTGTTGGCTTTTTCCACCCCGGCATTCTTGGGAAAGTAAATAGTGACCCCTTCGGGTGCGGGTGCTGGGGCGGCAGGGTTCCAGGGAGGGCAGCAGAGCAACTCAGCGATGGGAAATCATCCCCGAGCTCCTGTCGGAAAATGGTGAACCCGGTGGAGGGGGAGAGGGCAGGAGACCAGAAGTGGAGACTGCTATGGAGCCCCGGGAGGGGCACGGGGGCGGTAGATCGTTGTGTAGTATTTGGCAACAGTCCCTACTTCCTCTACTCCGGCCCTCTGCAGGTCAGTGGGTCTGTGGGTCTGTGTCAAGAAACTGGCGGTGCACTCGCGGCGAGAATCGAGAAGAGGGGAGACTACAAGGATAGGCTCAGGTGGGTGCGGGGTACAGTGGTGCAGGGAGTGTGCAGAGACCAGCCTGGGACGTACCTCCCCCCGCCCAACTCCTCCACCCCGTCACCTGTCCTCCATTTTGGTGTCTGAAGCCGCCTGGGGATGGATCTGTAGGGAAAATGGTGGGTTTGCATGGACAGAGGAGAGAGAAGTAAGCGCTAGGAGGAAGAGCTGGGACTGGAGGTCCCCTAGAGGGTGTAGGGAGCCTCTCAGGTGGGAAACATGACATTTAAAATATTAACCTTTGGTATCCAGAGCTCTGAGAGATTAGTAGTAAAGGTCTCTGTCCCCGGTGCTGATTTGTCCACCAAAAATCTAATCCCTTTCCTCTCCTTTTAACTTCTAGGAGCAATGGCGTCGTTCAAAGAGGAACAAGCAGTAAAAAACCACAATGTGGAAAATGCCAATCAGGAAAAAGGGGAAAAGAGTGAAAAGGAGCAAGATGCTAACAGAGGAGGGCCCTTGGCTCTCCATTTGGAAGCTGGTGAATATTGTGTGCCTAGAGGAAATCGTAGGCGGTTCCGGTTTCGGCAACCCGTCCTGCAGTATAGATGGGACGGGGGTCAGAGGCTTGGAGAGCCACAGGCAAGGATGAGACAAGAGAATAGGGAAAGGGTTGGGCATGATATGAGGCGGCTGATGGAAAAGCTGAGGGGCAAGCAGTTAAGTCATAGTCTGCGGGCAGTTAGCACTGACCCCCCTCACAATGACCATCATGATGAATTTTGCCTTATGCCTTGAATCCTGAAGTTGATAGGGAGACACACCTGCTTCCCAAACTGACATGTTCCTGATGTATCTTGTTGTAAACCTTTTAGTGTTATTTATTTCCTGTGGGTCTCTACCAGCTTCTAGTTGAATGGTGTGCTTTTGCCCCAGTCTGAGATTTTGTTAGCAGGAGATTTTTACCTATTGCATGGAAAGATACTTATTATATGTTGTGAAATTAATAAAGCAGTTTCAAAAATCAAACTTTTTCTTTCAAATCTTTAATACATGAAGAGAAAAAATGCTGAAATTTAAATATATCAAATGATTTATACAAAGACCCGTTTTTGTGAGGTGGGTACCTGTGTTTTAAGTTATGTTATCTGTAGTTTGAAAGGAAATAGAAACTCTTTTTAGTGATCTTATGAAAACAGGAGGGTCACTTAATAAATACTTGGTCATGAAATTTGCATATTTTATCCAGATGAACAAACCCAGGACTTCCTTATCTATTGGGGACTATATTTGCTTCACATGATTGTGAAATTAGTTTAAGAGTGTTTGACCTGTGTCCACCTCTTTGACCCATCCCACTTATTAGCAGAGCCCTTAAAGATAGGTCTCATCAGACCAGCATTCCTTTAACTCAGGACTGCAATGTCTGCTGTTCAAGCTTCAATTTCTGCCTGACAAAAGGTAGGTACTTAACAAAATATAATTAATGATTGAATCAAGAGATCTGTAGTTTTTCTCTCAGTTCAGTCCCTGAATAAAACAACCTGGGATATCTAACTTCATTCTCTAGAGGAGATTACTTACAATTCCTAAATTCATTTAATAATGCCCTAGTGTTTCTAAAATTATGCTAATTTGCCACTTGTGTGAGAATCACCACAGAACTTTCTTAAAGATGTGGATGCCTGGTCCTACCCTTGATCTGAATGGAGCTTCAGAACTTGCATGTTTAACAAGCTTCCCTGGTGATTTTGATGCATGTTAATGTCTAAAGGCCTACTGGTATGCATATATTTATTATGATCTTAATTAAGTAGAAACCATAATAACTAGAAGAACATAAAATTTGAGGGTAGTGAGGATAAGCATTAAAATGCAAAGGATGGGAAAAATTTTAAAAGACTTTTAGATTTACTACATAAAAATTAACATTGAAATTACATACACTAAAAATTTCACAATGGTTATCTTGTGGGATATTGCATGATATTTTTCTTTGTACTCAACTACATTTATCTTAATGTGGATTACTTGTGATAAAAAGAAACAAAAGCCAATAATAAATCCAGAACCAAAGAACTTTTCAACAAACTTATAAATGTAATGGAGGCACTTAAAAATTTTCATTGCCTGAAGTTAAATATGTAGATTTAGTTACCTTTGGATTTGGCATTCACTCCCTCTTATTGAGTGTGGGTAAATTCACTAGGTCTTAACTTCTAATCAACACAACATAGCTAAAGTGATGCGATGTCACTTCTGTAATTGTGTTACAGAAAATTGTGACCTGTCTTCCTAGGGGACTCCTTCCCTATTCTCCTCACCTCCCTGCTGGTTTTGATGAATCAAGTTGCCAGGTTGGAGAGGCCTATATGGCAAAGAACTGAGGTTATCTTCCAGTCAACAGCCAGAAAGGAACTGAGATGCTCAGTCCAATGGCCCCTGAGGACCTGAATCCTGCCAAATGACACAAGTGAGCTTGTAAGTAGATCCTTCCCCACACAGGCCTTCAGATAACACCCTGAACCTGGCCACATATTGACTGCAGCTTTGTAAATGGCTTTAAGCCAGAAAACAGATTAGTTACATTCAGACTTTAGACTCATAAACTCTGGGAAATTTAATGTGCATGGTTTTAAGCTGCTAATTTTAGGGGTTATTGTTACATAGCAATAGATAATTAACATATATTTGTATCTCTAAAGGATAGTGGTTGTTTTAAAAATAATCACAGTACCATAGTCACACATAAAAAGGAACAAAAGTTATATCTAGTTAGTGCTTAAATTTTTAGTGATCTCATAATTTTAAACTCCACACAATTTAAACTAACAGAATAAATTAGGTTCATGGGCAACATTATTGGCCTTGGCAGGTTGCAAATAACAGAAACAATATAAAGCTTTGTACTAGGAAGCTGTTAAGAGTGTGTGTTTGAAAAAGGGTTTCAAATTCAACATAAGCCTGGAGTTACAGACTGAAAATCTAGGCAATGCTGAGAGAAAAACTGACCTGTTTTATGTAATGAAAATATAAAGTAGGAGGAAGATCAGGGAGGGGCATCATACACCCAACTGCATAACTCAGAATAGTCATCTGATATTCTGACACCTGAATTTTGCAGAAATGTTGGGAAGATAGTTATATTATAAAATTTTGCCAGAATTACCCATTTAACTCTAGGAGAAAAAAACGTTGGCTGGAAAACTGGCTGCAAGGCAGACAATGTTGGAAAGTCACAGGCATAAATCACCATATTACCAGTCACACTTGTGGTTGAGCAAGTGCTTTCTTTTTTTTTCTTATTTTTATTTTATTTTTATTTTATTGTTGTATTACATCCATCCCCATTTTGCTCCCCTATGTTCCCCTCCCCACCCACCCATTCCCCCCAAAGTCAATCCCACCTGTTGTCCATGTCCATGGTTCCTTTATACTAGGTTCTTATCTAAACTGCTACCTTTCCTTGCCTCTTCCTTCCCCCTCCCCCCAACCCCCTTCCACCTGACCACTGAAGGCCTATTCACTATATTCATATACTTGGCTCTGTATTGCTTGTTGTTAGTTTTGTTTATTATTGTCCTCTAATGGGTGAGATCATATGGTATTTGTCCTTCAATGACTGGCTTATTTCACTAAGCATAATACTCTCCAGTTCCATCCATGTTGTTGCAAAGGGTAGGAGTTCTTTCTTTCTGCTGTTGAGTATTCTGTTGTGTAAATGTACCAAAGTTTTTTGATCCAATCATCCACTGATGGGCACTTAGGAAGTTTCCAGCACTTGGCTACTGTAAATAGTGCTGCTATGAACATAGGTGTACATAGGTTCTTATGAATTGGTGTTTCCGGATTCTTTGGGTATAGTCCAAGGAGTGGAATTGCTGGATCAAAAGGCAGTTCCATTTTTAGTTTTTTAATGAAACCCCATACTGTTTTCCATAGTGTCTGCACCAGCCTGCATTCCCACCAACAGTGCACCAGGGTTCCCTTTGCCCCACATCCTCGCTAACACTTGTTGTTGGTTGATTTGTTGATGATTGCCATTCTTACAGGTGTGAGGTGGTATCTTATTGAGGTTTGAATTTGCATCTCCCTGATGACTGGTGATGTTGAGCTTTCTTTCATATGCCTCTGGGCCCTTTGTATATCTTCCTCATTGAGTTGTCTGTTCAGTTCCTTTGCCCATTTTTTAATTGGGCTGTCTGTCTCCCTGGTGTTGAGTTTCATTAGTTCTTTATATATTTTGGAGATCAAACCCTTGTCTGAGGTATCATTGGCAATTATGTTTTCCCATACAGTTGGTTCCCTTTGAATTTTGCTGATGTTTTCTTTAGCTGAACAGAAACTTTTCAATTTGATATAGTCCCATTTGTTGATTCCTTCTTTTATTTCCTTTGCCCTTGGTGAAGTATCAGTAAACATATTTCTGCATAGGATATCCAAAAGTTTACTGCGTATATTTTCCTCCAGGACCATTATGGTGGCTCTGTTTATGTTCAAATCTTTTATGCATCTTGAGTTTATTCTGGTGTATGGTGTAAGTTGGTGGTCTAGTTTTATCTTTTTGCATGTTGCTGTCCAGTTCTCCCAACACCATTTGTTGAAGAGACTGTTTTTACTCCGTTGGATGTTCCTTCCCCCTTTGTCAAATATTAGTTGACCATAGAGTCCTGGGTTAATTTCTGGGCTCTCTATTCTGTTCCATTGATCTATATGTCTATTCTTATGCCATTACCATGCTGTTTTGATGACAGTAGCCTTGTAGTATTGTTTGAAGTCCGGTATTGTGATTCCTCCTACCTTGTTCTTCTTTCTCAAGATTGTGGTGGCTATTTGTGGGTGTTTTTGGCTCCATATAAATTTTTGAAGTATTTTTTCTGTTTCTGTGAAGTCTGTCATTGGTATTTTAATTGGGATTGCATTGAATCTGTAGATTGCTTTGGGTAGTATGGACATTTGAATGATGTTAATTCTTCCCATCCACGAACATGTTATATGCTTCCATTTATTGGTATGATCCTTGATTTCTTTCTTCATTGTTCTATAGTTTTCTGAGTACAGGTCTTTTACCTCCTTAGTTAAGTTGATTCCTAGGTACTTTACTTTTCTTGTAGCTATGGCAAATGGGATTTGTTTTCTAATTTCTATTTCTGATGTTTCATTATTAGTATACAAAAATGCTTTTGATTTCAGGATATTGACTTTATACCCAGCTATTTGGCTAAATTTGCTTATTAGGTTGAGTAAGTTTTTGGTGGAGCCCATCGGGTTTTGTATGTACACTACCATATCATCTGCAAATAATGACAGTTTAACTTCCTCTTTTCCAATTTGGATACCTTTGATTCCTTTTTCTTCTCTGATGGCTATAGCTAGAACTTCCAAGACAATGTTGAATAGAAGTGGAGAAAGTGGACAGCCTTGTCTCGTTCCTGATCTCAGGGGGAAAGCTTTCAGTTTTTGTCCTTTAAGTATGATGTTGGCTTCAGGTTTCTCATATATGGACTTTATGATGTTGAGGTATGCTCCCTCTATTCCCATTTTGCTGAGGGTTTTTATCATAAATGGTTGCTGCACTTTATCAAATACTTTTTCAGCATCTATTGATACGATCATATGGTTTTTATCTTTCAATTTGTTGATGTGGTGTATTACATTGATTGATTTACGAATGTTGTACCATCCTTGCATCCCTGGGATGAAACCCACTTGATCATGGTCTATGATCTTTGTCATGTACTGCTGAATCCAGTTGGCCAATATTTTGTTGAGAATTTTAGCATCTATGTTCATCAGAGATATTGGCCTGTAGCTTTCTTTCTTAGTTGTGTCTTGCCCTGGTTTTGGGATTGGAATAATATTGGCCTCATAGAAAGAGTTTGGGAGTCTTCTCTCTTCCTGTATTTTTTGGGATAGGTTGAGAAGGATAGGAATTAATTCTTCTTTAAATGTTTGGTAAAATTCACCTGTGCATCCATCCAGTCCTGGGCTTTTGTGCTTTGGGAAATTTTGGATTGCTTCTTTAATTTCACTAGTTGTTATTGGCCTATTCAGGCTTTCTGCTTCTTCTGGGTTCAGTTTTGGTAGATTATACCTTTCCAGAACTGTGTCCATTTCATCCAGGTTGTCAAATTTTTTGTCATATAGTTGTTTGTAGTAATTTCTTACAATCTTTTGTATTTCTGAGGTATCTGTTGTGATTTCTCCTTTCAGTTCTGATTCTTTTTATTTGGGTCCTCTCTTTTTCTTGATGAGTCTGGATAAGGGCTTGTCAATTTTGTTTATTTTTTCAAAGAACCAGCTCCTGGACCTGTTGATTCTTCGAATTGTAGTTTGAATCTCTGAGTTATTTAGTTCTGCTGTTATCTTGACGATTTCCTTCCTTCTACTTGCTCTTGGCTTTGTTTGTTGTTGCTCCTCTAGTTCTTGCAGCTTTATGGTTAGGTTCTTTTTTTTTTTTTTTTTTTAAAGATTTTATTTATTATTATTTCCAGAGAAAGAGACAGGAAGGGAGAGAGGCAGAGAAGAATAGAAACATCAATGTATGGTTGCCTTTCACCTGCCTCCAGCTACAGACCTGGCTGGAGACCTGGCTTGCAACCTGGGTATGTGCCCTGGCTGGGGAATCGAACCGGCGACCTTTGGGTTCGCAGGCCGGCACCTTATCCACTGTGCTACCAGCCAGGGTATAAACTTCTTGTGACCTTTTTAGGAAGGCTTGTATTGCTATAAATTTCCTTCTGAGCATTGCCTTTGCTGTATCCCGTAGGTTTTGGGCTGTTGTGTGTTCATTGTCTTTTGTTTCCAGGAACATTTTGATTTCATCTTTGATCTTATTGTTAACCCATTCATTGCTTAAAAGCATGTTATTCCGTCTCCATGAGTTAGAGAATTTTTGTTTTATTCTCTTGAGATTGGTTTCTAGTTTCAAGCCATTGTGATCTGAGAAGATGCTTTGTATGATTTCAATTTTCCTGTATTTGTGAAGGCTTGTCTTGTGACGTACCATGTGGTCTATCTTAGAGAATGATCCATGTGCATTTGAAAAGAATGTGTATTTTGCTTCTTTGGTGTAAAAGACTCTGTATACATCGGTTAGGTCCATTTCCTCTGGAGTGTTGTTCAATGCCACAACATGTTTGGGAATTTTTTGTTTGGAAAGTTTGTCCATTGTTGATAGTGGGGTATTAAAATCCCCTACTATTAGTGTGTTGCTGTCTATATCTTCCTTAAAGCCCTCCAAGATTTTCCTTATATATTTCGGAGCTCCTATGTTGGGTGTGTATATGTTTACCAGAGTTATTTCTTCTTAATGTATTATTCCCTTAAGTATTATATAATGTCCTTCTTTGTCCCTTTTCATGGCCTTCATTGTAAAATCTATTTTGTGTGAAATCAGTATTGCTACTCCAACTTTTTTTCGTGTCCATTTGCTTAATATATATTTTTCCATCCCTTCACTCTCCAACTGTGTTGATCTTTTGTTCTAAGGTGGGTCTCTTGAAGACAGCATATATGTGGGTCATATTGTCTTATCCATTCAGCTACCCTATGTCTTTTGATTGGTGCATTTAATCCATTTACATTTAAGACTATTATTGATTGATACTTATTCATTGTCATTTTCTCCCTTTGTACCTGTATTCCTCTTTGGCTTTCTGTTTCTTCATTTTATTTATTTATTTATTTTTAAAGCAGACCTTTTAGCATTTCTTGCAATGCTGGTTTGGTAGAGATGTATTCTTTTAGTCTTTTTTTTTTTTTTTTTAAATCTGGGAAACTCCTTATTTCTCCTTCCATCTTGAATGAGAGCCTTGCTGGGTAGAGTATTCTTGATTTTGGGCCTTTTTTCCCATTACTTGAAATACTTTTTCCCATTCCCTTCTGGCTTGAATTGTTTCTGTTGAATAATCATTTGATAGCCTTTTTGGAGCCCCCTTACATGTTATTTGTCATTTCTCTCTTGATGCTTTTAGTATTCTCTCTTTGTCTTTGAAATTAGTCATTTTAATAATAATGTGACTTGGTGTTGGTCTGTTTGGGTTGATCTTCATTGGGACCCGCTGTGCTTCCTGAACTGGATTCATGTTTTCACTCATCATGTTAGGGAAATTTTCTATCATGACTTTTTTGAACAGGTTTTCCATTCCTTGTTTCTCTTCTCCTTCTGGTATCCCTATGATACAGATGTTGTTACATTTCATGTTATCCTGCAGCTCTCTTAACCCCTCTTCAGTCTTGTTCAGCCTTTTTTTATTCTCTTGTACTATCTTGGAGTATTTATCTACATTATCCTCCAACTTGCTGATCTGGTCCTCTGCTTCCTCTAGCCTACTGTTGATTCCTTCTACTGTATTCTTCCATTCAGAAATTGTATTCTTCATTTCCTCCTGGCACTTACTGATAGTTTCTATGTCCTTTTTGATGCTGTTATAGCTCTCAGTAAGTTCCTTGTAACTTCCCTGTAGTTGTTTATAGTTTTCTTTGAGCTGGCTAAGCTCATTGAGCTTCTCTGTCATCATTCTTTTGAATTCCTTATATGATATTTCCTGTGCCTCTGTTTCATTTGGTGGTCTTTCTGGGGATTCTTCCTTTCATTTTGATGATGGACTGATTCTTTTTTTCCCTATTTTGGGTGTCTGTTGTTGCTTGCTTTTTTGTTTGTTTGTTTGTTTTTGTTTTTGTTTTTTGGATTAATCTGCTTTGCTTCCTTGCCTTAGTTGAGCACCCTTCTGCTTTAGGAGATTTGTGGAGTTCAATGTTGCAGTCTCCCAGATTTTGTCAATGTGTTGTTCTTGATATGGCCTTTATTTGAGCTGTCTAGTTTTATTCTAGATTGGTTGTGTATGTTGCTCCTTTCCTTCCAGTCAAGATGCTCCTTCTATCCTTTCTCACATAAATGAGGAGAGGGAGAATCAGAAAGCCTCAAGTATGAGTGAACAGTGTAAGCCTATGTATATAGTTGCCGCATCTGCCTCCCTGTTCACCCTTAGTGGTCCCTGATTGGTCCAGGTGGAGCCAGGACCTGTGGGCTTTTAGCAGGAAAAAAAGAAAAAAGGGGAAAAAAGATAATAATAAGAAGAAAGGGTTTAAATGGCTGTTCACCCTTAATAATCTCTGATTGGTCCAGATGGAGCCAGGACCTGAGGACTTTTAGCAGGAAAAGAAAAATAAATAAATAAAAAATTAAAAAAAGAAAAAGAAAAGAAAAAAAGAACAAAAAAAAGAAAAAATAATATTAATAAAGGAAGGGTTTAGGTGGCTGTTCACCCTTTATGACTTCTGATTGGTCCAGGTGGAGCCAGGACCTGTGGGCTTTAACAGGAAGAAAAGAAAAAGGAAGGGGAAAAAAGGAAAATGAAGAAAGAAAAGAATAAAGAAAGGGTTTACGTGGCTGGGGAGGGGAGGAATACTCAGATTGAGTACTGGGAATGCTTTGTAGCCAGAGAGTGAGTAGACTTTAAATCAAGAGTAGGGGGAGGGTCTTGGGTATTTAGGTGGATTGAGATAGGGGGGGATTAAAAATATGTGAGAAGTAACTTTTGAAAAGGATATATTGGGGATTAATAGTTCATGTAGCTCTTGGTATAACTGAAGTGCTTGAAACTAGCAGCGATCCATTTCCTGAGTCTGCCTCTTTTTTTTAGTCAGGTCTCTACAGTCTACTGTCTAGCTGGTGGTGGAGTGGTAGGGCCTCTGATTGTCACAGGCCTGATTCTGATTGTCAGCCCCCAGGTAGGCTGGGCCTTCCGTGTTCTAGCTGGGTTTTAGGGCTACCAGTGTTCTGGGGCCTGCAGGGTGTCCCCTCCAACTCCTGGCGGAGGTTCCTGCCTATGATGGGCACCTGGCCCCCCTGCAGGGCAGCCTGAAACCTTACTGGTTCCTGTGATGACTGGCCCTGCTGCTGCAGCTCCCAGAGGAGGCAGCCCTCGTCTTCCAACCATGCCTGGGGTCTGCCAACACTGCCCAGCTCCCCTGGGCGAGGGCCAATCCTCGAAGCAGACCAGCCCTCTGAGGAGTCCTTCACATCATGGCTGTGATGCGCCCCTCCCCATGTGTGTGCAGTGTGGTCTTTGTCCCCAGCAATGGGCGGGTCAGTTGCCCCAGCTACAAGTTCCCAGCTTGCAGTTTGGAGTTTCTGCGGGAGCCTGGGGGCCTGTGTGGGTGTGCAGGGCTGGACTTCCCCTCTCGCAGGGGCTTCAAGCTGCTGTTTCCCCAGTGGCCCAGCAGCACCGTTTTTGCCCCTTTCACCGCCCCGGCCAGTGCACTTCCCTGCTCCCCTGCTCCTGCTCCCTGCAGGACTCTTATCCTCCGCCTCTGTTTCAGTGAGGAGCTTCCTCTCCCTGTTGCCGGTGCGAGGCTCTCACACAGTCCCTCCCCTGAAGGAGTTTAGTCCCTCGTTCCCTCCAGGGTTTGCCCTCACTGTCCACACTTCACTGTTCAGAAATCTAGTCACCAGGGAGCCTGGAGCTGGCTTCAGTTAAACACGCCCCTCTGGGTAGAGCCGCCACTGCCCAGAGCTGACTCGGCCCGCCTGCCGGTTTGGAACTGTCTCACCTGCTCTCCTGTAAGTCTCTGCTGCCTCTGGGCTATGCTCCCCTGAGTCCAGATGCTGACCGCTCCAATTCTTAGGGACCTGAAGACATCTTGAGCTCCCTATCCTATCCTCCAGCTGCTCTGGTACTGTGAGAACACCATGAGCACTGCTCTCTACTCTGTCGCCATCTTTGGTCTCTCTGAGTAAGTACTTTCAGTGAAAAGTTGTATTACCGTGCTATAGTTAGAAGAAGCATGGAATTAAGATAATAAGATGAACAAGCAGGTATATGAAGCCATTTTGTTACCCAGTATGATTCAATAAAGCATGGAGTATATGACTAGTAAATCATGCATTTTTTCCCAAAAAGCACAAAAATTAGAGGACTAATGTAAGTACATGGAGGATATAAGTTGTGGGTCATCAGAATGTGAAATCTTGAAAATGAGGATGCCCTCTGAGAGTTACAAATGGATAAATCTGATAGACAATGGATGTGTTTTCATCTCTGTAAATAACACAAGAAATTACATGTGAATATGATACTGAAAAGATTATGAACATTTAGTACTCCAATCAATGTCATCTGGGAGCTGTTCAATGCATACAGGGCCATGGAAATGTTTCAGGAAGGAGAATGATGATAATAAAATAGCCATGTGAAGCAGAGTCTTGAGGATTCTTTTTTTTTTTTTTTTTCCTGGTTGCAGGCATTTGTTTTGTTTTGTTTTGTTTTAATTTTATTGTTGTTGTATTACATCCATCCCTTTTTTACTCCCCTCTGTCCCCCTCCCCATTGAGGATTCTTTAAGATGCTGAATGTTAAAATTAGTAGAACTCACAGAACACATTTTAGAATTTTTTAAGGAAGAGAACGTTGAAATAGATGGCATAAATATAAAAGGCAACATAAGAGAGGGAAAAAAAGATTCCAAAACATATTAATACAAAGTTTTCATTATTTCAAAATGCTTATGTTAATTCATTTGTTTAAAACCTACTTTTAAATGGTGAATTGTCTTGGTGTGAAAAAAAGAAGAAGTACACTTTGGTGGTTACAGAATGGACAAGGGGATGTTAAGAAGAATAAAGAGTGGTACAGTGGATAAGGCACTGGACTGCAAACCCAAAGGTAGCTGGTTCGATTCCCAGCCAGGGCATATAACCAGGTTGCAAGCCAGGTCTCCAGCCAGGTCCATAGCTGGAGGCAGGTGAAAGGCAACCATACATTGATGTCTCTCTCCCTCTGTGCCTCTCCCCTTCCCCCTTCTCTAAAAATAATAAATAAAATCTTTTTAAAAAATAATAAATTTTAAAAAAGAAGAAGAAAGGAAATGGAGAAGCCAAAGAACTTATATGCATGGCACATGGACATGAACTAAGAGGGGCATTGCCGGAGGGAATGGGGGATACTGGGTGGAGGGGGCAAAGGGGGAAAATTGTGATAACTGTAATAGTAAAGTCAATAAAATATATTTTTTAAAAAGATTCCAAAACAACAAAAATAATGCAAAATGAGCTGATGCTGATGGGGGTTCTGCCTATAATATCCAGTTAGCCCAGTGTGGAAAATGAATTCAGAAAATATATTAACTAGTCTATACTCAAGATACTCAAATAGACATTTTTAAGAAAAATGAAAGGTAATTTCAGTTTATGGAAAAATGGAAAATAAAGTTTTCTGAATGTCAAAGGAGTGATCTTTTGTCACATACATTATGAAATCACTTTAATAAGATAAAGGAGGTAATACAAAAGTTTAGGTTCCAGAAAAAAAACAGTATTATCAAAACCAAAGGAAAAAGCAGGTAGGCAAATATATAGGTAAGCTACTTAACACCTACAGTAATCTCTAGACAGAAAAAAATTAGATGTGTGAATAGTGCTAAAGTTAGTGCTATGCTGATAAATGTTTTAACAATTGGGGTTCCAATACAGTGTTTTTAGTGTTAGCCTATTTCCTCCGTGTATATAGTCTTGCTACAACTGATTTTCAGCTACCAACCTGATGTCACTTAATGCAGAGCATGATAAGAGATACTCATAAGTACCTGTCTTGAGTTAGTAAGAGCCAACTTCAACACAACACTGGCTCAGAACCTCCTCTTATCAAGGTGGTTAAAACAGACAAATCATGTAAGGAAAATGAAAGATGAGAATAAGAAAAGAAAATAATCCTTTTAAAGGAGATGTGAGTTAAGCAAAAAAGAAAAAGAAACCAAGGCAGATAGAGGCCCAGTGTGAATATTTTTGTAAGAGACTAGATAAGTGTGTGTGTGTGTGTGTGTGTGTGTGTGTGTGTGTGTGTGTATGAGAGGGAGAGAGAAGAGAGAGGAGAGATAGAGATTGGTAGATTACCTAGATATGGGAATATGGAAACACTTAGGCAATTAATTAAATTATTTTAAATTGAATTTATTGGGGTGACATTGGTTTGCAAAACCATACAGGTTTCAAGTGTACAACTCAACAAACATAATCTGCACACTACATCCTGTACCCATGGCCAGAAGCAAAGTCACTTTCTGTCCCCATTTATCCTCCCTTTGCCCATCTCATCATACCCCCACACCCCTTTCCCTCTGGCTATCACCACACTGTCCGTGTCTATGTGAGTACACACACACACACACACACACATATATATATGTGTGTGTGTGTGTGTATACATATATACATTAACTTACATACTTTAAAGCACCAATAATTTTCACAGTCACCATTGTTTTATGACTTGTGTAATCATACAGAAATGTTTTATTTATTTTTTAAAGATTTTTTCACTATTTTTAGAGAGGGGAAGGGAGGAAGAAAGAGAAACATCAATATATTGTTGTCTTTCACCTGCCTCCAGCTGGGGACCTGGCTTGCAACCTGGGTATGTGCCCTGACTGGGAATCGAACCAGCGACACTTGGGTTCGCAGGCTGGTGCTCAATCCACTGAGCCATACCAGCCAGGGCTAAAAATGTTTTGATTTGAGATAAAGGCAACAGAAAATCTTTAATGACCATGAAAAGAATAGTAATAAAACTTTCAGCATTAGGCTGTTTCTTTTTTATCACATAATCGACTAGGTTGGTGAACAATAGTTTCTTGTATAAGGAATGCTCTGCTTAGAAGCTATTTATGACTAAATAATTCTGTTATTTTTCCCTTGAGTTGTTAAAGTTGTCCTTCAAGGATGTATTTGCATAGTAAAAGTCAATAAGGAAGTTTATTGAATATGTTAAATTGCTACATTATACATGCCTGTATTTTAAATTTTAACCCAGTCATTTAAAAATAAATGTATAAAAAACAGAAGCTAAATTGCAGTAGAAATTAAAGTAAATTAACAGTTTAATGAGATGATTTCTTTTAACTAATCAAAGAGCTTCTTGGACTTTGCCCGATCTTCAGAATTGCCCAAGGCAGTACTGAAAAATACATGTTTTTGACCTAATGAATTAGAATCTTGAGGACATGGGCCTAGGATTCTGTGTTTGTTTGTTTGTTTGTTTGTTTTTTATAAATTTCTTTCTTTTTTTTTTTAAAGATTTTATTTCATTATTTTTAGAAAGAGGGGAAGGGAGAGAGGCAGAGAGGGAAAGAAACATCAATGTATGGTTGCGATTCACCTGCCTCCAGCCACAGACCTGACTGGAGACCTGGTTTGCAACCTGGTTATGTGCCCTGGCTGGGGAATCGAACCGGCGACCTTTGGGTTCGCAGGCCAGCACCTTAACCACTGTGCTACCAGCCAGGGATTCTGTGTTTTTGATGCACACCTTGGATGACTGTTAATATAAAGGAAGATCTGAGAAACCCTTCGCCAAACAGAATTGATAAACTGCCTAAACATTTGTGGGCACAAGGAGGGGGAGAGGTAGGAACAAGTATATCCATTCACTTCAGCATTGTATAAACAAACAAACAAACAAACAAAAAAGACAATTATCAGAAATAAAAATAATAAGCCCTGGCTGGTGGCTTAGTGGATAGGTGCTGGCCTGCAAACCCAAAGGTTGCTGGTTCAATTTCCAACTAGGGCACATAACCAGGTTGCAAGCCAGGTCTCCAATCAGGTCCATAGCTAGAGGCAGGTGAAAGGCAACCACACATTGATGCTTCTCTTCCTCTTTGCCTCTCTACCTTCCCCTCTCTCTGGAAATAATAAATAATATATTTAAAAATATAAGAATAATAACAATACAAACAAGTGTTTTTTAAAACTGCATTTTCATCAATAGGAAAACAAAAAGTGAATTGTGGAGCATTTATACATTGGAACACTATACTTCAGTTGAAATGAATAATCAATAAGATCAATATGGATGAATATCAAGCCATAACATGCAAGAAGAGTGTATTTCAAAATCACATAGTTCTTAGAATACCATTCTCAATAGTTCTTAAGTCTCCAAAAGTAATGTTTTATGTTTTCATGGACATAAAATATCTAGTAAAAGCATAAAAACATGAGGGCACATCAGCCTTAAAATGTGGTTACCTCTGAGAAGAGCGTGGAGTGAAAGTGAGATGAATATAAGTATACCTGTAACATAATTTCTTAAACTCAATCACATATGATTAAATGGCACTGTTACACAGTGAGCACACTAGTGTTATTATGTACTTCTCTATACATTTTTTAGTTTTAGGTATTTAGAAATGACTTATTATGCCTTATGCTCACCAGAGCATGATAAATCAGATATGTGATATAGTCACTGTCAGTGGAAATATATGTTGACAGGTACTCTATGGAAGACATATTCACACAATGTATTATTGGTGAAATACAGATAATAAAGTTTGAAAAAGTGAAAACCTATCACCTAAAGATTGATTCAATAAATTATTTTATAACTTTGATGGGCATGCTTTTAGGAATTTCAAAGAATGTGTGCTTGTAAAATCAAGCAATCAGTATTATGGTAGCATAAAATGTCTCCTTTCGGTACACTTTTTAAACATCTAGTAAGACACCCATCTACTAACAAAAGTGCTTCTGTGGGAATTGTGGGATTCATCCCCATACATCAATGGATCCAGGAGGAGTCTTGCCCAAGTGTGCGTCTGGTAATAGGCAGCCAGACCTCTGTACAGGCTTTGAAATCAGCAGCAGCCTAAGAACTTGCTCTAATCCCTTTCAGCCGCCCAACATGGACAGTGTTAACCTAGGCAGTCACTCACAGATGAGAAAGACTTTGTAGAAGTCCAGCATTCCTCAGGGGAGATTCCATATAGACATTAAAACAAACAAACAAAAAATGTGTTTGGAAGACTTGAAGAAGATAAGAGGAACATTTCCAGGTCTGCCCTTTTCTCAAGGTAAAACAGCATTTGGGGCTGAGCTAGCTGGTGGTGATCTCTCCCACAGAAGAAAACAAGATCAGTGAATGAGTGCCTGGCTACCCCAGCTTTGCTTAATGCCACTGAAGAGACTTTCTCTCTAGTAGCATCCAGAATACTGAGGTAGGAACTCCCATGATTGGGGCCAAGAGATGATACTGGGAAAGAAGCAGGTAAAAATATCACAGGGCATTAAAAAGATGCGGTACTTTGCTGGCTGCACATGGGGCTTCAGCAGAAAGCCCACAAGCCTCTGGGAGAATTCCCCCACTGGGCCCACAGACACTCCTAACACTGTGAGCACTAAGCCCACTTCTCCCCCACCCTGCAGTTAGCCCCTACTGTGCACTCCCAAATGCAGCAATGAGATTGAGCTGCAGTAAACATACTCTCAGGAAAACAGGTCAGGGTCTCTGGGCTGGTGGGAAAACACAAACTTAAGCTATAGTGCCATCTTCTGGAAAACAAAAGTTTCCAGCAACCGGGCTGATAAGTTGTTAGACCCAGAGAATGCATAAAAGTTTAAAAATTCTTCCACAAGAGGAGCAAGAAGTATGGAGCAGGTGTACCCATACAAGATCAGAGGAAACCCCAGCTATAGGAAGGACCAAACAAATTTCCCACCTGAGGGCAGCTAATAAAGTTTGTAGGTGACTGATGCTTCAAATGTGAAAGCAGCAATGCAAAACCTTAAGGAAAGTGAAGAATCAAGGGAATAAATCATCACCAAAATATAAAATCTTCCAATAACAAATCAATTACAGAGAATTTTGTGATCTAGCTAATAAGGAATTCAAAATAGCTGTTTTGAAGAAACTCAAAGAGCCTCAAGAAAGCAGAAAAAAATCAACAAAATCAATAAAATAATACATAATTTAACAAACAAATAGAAATCACAAGACAGAATCAGGAAAAATCTGGAGCTGAAGACTTCAACGAATGAAATTTTAAAATATGCAATAGAAAGCAACTACAGCCAAGTAAACCAAATGTGAGCTGTAATAAGTGGTCTAAAAGATAGAGAACTTGAAATAACTAAATTATAGCAGAACCAAAAAAGCATGAAAAAGAGCAAAGACATTCTATGTGATATATGGGACCCTGTCAAATATACAAATATTAAAATAATTGGGATTCCAAAGCAAGGGAAAACAGTAGAATGGGGCAGAAAGTTTATTTAAAGAAATAATAGCCATGGTCAGGTGGCTTGGTTGGTTGAAGCATCATCCTGTATGCCAAAAGGTTGTTGGTTCCATCCCTGGCCAGGGCACATACCTAGTTTGTGGGTTCAATCCCTGGTCAGGGTTCCTATGGGGGACACCTGATTGATGTTTCTCACATTAGTGTCTCTGTCTTTTGCTCTTTTTCTCTCTCTAGCTCTCTCCCTCTCTCTAAAATCAATAAACATACCCTCAGGTGAGGATTTAAAATCCTCAAAAGAGATGAGAATTTCCCAAACCTAGGGAGAAATTTGGACATCTAAGTTCATGAAGCTGTTATATCAATCTCTATCTCAATACAAAAATATCTCCAAGACAAATGAAATGAAACTGTAAAAATGAAAGCTAAAGAGAAAATCCTGAAAGCAGACAGAAAAAAAACAACCTCAAAAGGATCCCTCAATAGACTATCACAGTTTATTAACAGAAACACAACAGGCCAGGAGAGAGTAAAGTGGCACGTTTTTAAAAAATTGGTTTTATCCATTTAACTTTTTCCTTTCTTTTTATTAATTTATTGTTGTTGTATTACAATTGTTTCATTTTTCCCATTGCTCTCCCCTGCCTCACCCACTCCATCCCATCCCCCACAGTCAATCTCCACCTCATTGTCCATGTCCATCGGTCTTACACGTCAGCTCTCCTGCTAAGCCCTTCCCTTCTACCCTGCCTCTCCCCATCCCCCTTCTCTCTGGACACCATCATTAGGCTCTTTTTCTTCACATCTCTGGTTCCATTCTGCTCATCTGTTTTGTACATTAGGTTACTATATTAAGTGAAATCACATGATATTTGTCTTTTGCCACCTGGCTTATTTCACTAAGCATAATATTCTCCAGTTCCAACCATGCTATCACAAAAGATAGTTCTTTTTTTTTTTTTTTTTTTTTTTCTGCTGCATAGTATTTCATTGTGTAAATGTACCACAGTTTTTTGATCCATTCATCCACTGATGGGCACTTTGGCTGTTTCCTGAACCTGGCTATTGTAAATAGCTCTGCTATGAACATAGGGGTGCATAGGTTCTTCCGAATTGTGTTTCAGGGTTCTTTGGGTATAACCCCAGCTGTGGAATCACTGGGCCATAAGGCAGTTCCATTTTTAGTTTTTTGAGGAAATTTCATACTGTTTTCCATAGTGGCTGCACCAGTCTGCATTCCCACCAACAATATACTAGGGTTCCCTTTTCTCCATATCCTCACCAGCACCTGTAGTTTGTTGACTTGTTAATGATGACCATTCTGACAGGTGTGAAGGAGTATCTTATTGTAGTTTTAATTTGCATCTCTGATACTTAGTGATGGTGAGGATTCTTTCATATGCTTATGGGGTCTTAGTGCTCCTCAAAGATGTGTCTGTTTAGTTCCTTTGCACATTTTTAATTGGGTTGTCTGTCTCCCTGATGTTGAGTCATGGATATTCTTTGTCTGAGGTATCATGGCAAATATATTTCCATACAGTTGGTTCCCTTTTCATTTTGCTGATGTTTTCCTTAGCTGAGCAGAAACTTTTTAGTTTGATGTAGTCCCATTTGTTTATTTGTCCTTTCATTTCCCTTGTCCTAGGCAAAGTATCAGTGAAAATATTGCTGGGTGGAATATCTGAAATTTTACTGCCTATGCTTTCCTGTAGGATTTTTGTGGTGGCACAGCTTATGTTTAAGTCTTTTATGCATCTTTTTAAAAATATTTTATTATTATTTCTAGAGAGAGTGGTAGGGAGAGAGGCAGAGAGGGAGTGACATCAATGTATGTTTTCCTTTCACCTGCCTCCACCTGCAGACCTGGATGGAGACCTGGCTTGCAATCTGTTTATGTGCCCTGGCTGGGAATCGAACCAGCGACCTTTGGGTTTTTAGGCTCTTTTAAATTTATTTTTTAATAAGAAAGGTAGCATGTATTCTATGTAATATACATCCACATTTTCTTACTTTTTTTTCTTTTTCCTTAACTGCATTTGATTTTTCTAAGAGTTATTGCAAGTAACTAAATTTTCCCATTTTAGGAAATAATTCCAATCCAAAAAACCTAATCTGTAGTAATGCAGATACAAGAAAAATGCAAAGTTGTACGTTATTTAGTAAAATCTAATTAGAACAAGATTATTTTTTATTTTTAATAATTTTATTTATTTTGCTATTACAATTGTACCAATTTTCTCTCCTTTGTCCCCCTCCACCCAGTACCCCATTTCCTCCAGCAATGCCCCCTTTAGTTCATGTCCATGAGTCATGCAAAAAAGTTCTTTGGCTTCTCTACTTCCTTTGTTCTTCTTAACATCCCCATCTATTCTGTAACCACCAATGTGTACTTTCTTTTTCCTTTCACATCCAGACAATTCACCATTTAATTACTGTCTTCTGTCAGCTTCTCAAATGATATTAATACAAAGTTTTCTTTTGATTATTCCAAAATGCCTATGTTAATTCATTTGTTTAAAGAATTACTCATATAAGAAATATGAACTGAAATATTACCAAACACATGGAAAAATACATTTACACCCATACATATTTTTACATTTATTTAAAGTACATCCTGGATTTTGAAGAGTTAATACAAAAAGTTTAAAATATGCCAATAGCTTACATAATTATTACATGTTAAATGATAGTATTTTAGATATAGTGTAGCAAAATTAAGCAAATTTTTTCTTCTTTAATATTTATTTTGCTCTGGAATGCTATTTTTGTGAAATATATCACAGAAATGGTGTATTGCAGAACTCATTTTTATGAAAGTTGTCCTAGAGACAGTGCCAAACCCATAGTAATAAATGAATTTGTGTTTTGAGTCAGATCCTTCCCATTCCTATAATACAACTCAACTTTATTTTAAGCTATTGGAACTACAACTTATTCTTTTTGGAATTTTCCATCTTAAATAGTAGATCTATTTATTTATTTATTTAGGCTGTGCACAGGTTTTACTTCTTCAGTACCCTCTGTTTTTCCTCTGCATGTGTTTTACAAGTTGAAGTCTTCAGAAATAATGGCACTTGAAGTGCTCAGCTAGTCCCCAGAGTAGAAATTATTATGTCTACTAAGTTAAGGTAAAAAATAAAAAGCCCTAAGATTTAAATAATTTTGTAGAATAGTATTCTAGCTATTTTTTGAACTTGTGGTTGACTTCCTATGTGGTCCTAAACCAACCCCTGAACTATTTAAGAGTCTGTTGAGGTAGAGATTAGGTATGTTCACCTTTCAGTAATAAAGTTTACAATAGCATTCATTCCTTTTCCCAAGCATCCCCAGTTTGGGGGCCTTCTTAAATGGAAATGTATATTTCCACAATTTAGTTGAAAGGAATCTCATCTAATTTACATGCTAATATGAGAATATATATTATCTATGTACATGAATCATATAGTTTAGTAGTTTGCAACTTCCATCCAAATTGGTCTTCATTTTCAGCATCTTTTCTAACCTAAAGATTGACTGATTTCACAACAGAACCATGACCAGTTCATTGCTATTTAAAATATAAGTTGCTAACAAACTCTTATATATTACACACCCACAAATAAGCACATATTTTGTAACAGTGAATAAGAAAGATGGCATGTCTTCTATGTAATATACATCCACATTTTCTTACATTTTTCTTCTTCATAAACTGCATTTGATTTTTCTGAGTTATTGAAAGTAACCTGATTTTTCCCATTTTATGAAGTGATTTCAATCTAAGAAAACTTAACCTGCAGGAATGCAGATAAAGTAATATACAAAAATGTGCCTTATTTAGTAAAATCTATTTATAACAACATCACTTTAAAGCATTCATAAGTTAAAGTTGATTCTTATCCATTCAGCTGCCCTATATCTTTTGATTGGTGCATTTAATTCATTTACATTTGTATCTGTGTTCCTATCTGTCTCTGTTTCTTCATCTTCTTAAAGCAGACCCTTTAGCATCTCTTGTAATGCTGATTTGGTGGAGATGTATTCTTTATTTTTATTTTTTGCTTTTAACAGTTTTTTAATTAGTAAGTTTCAGTTCTACAA
The DNA here is from genome assembly GCA_004026585.1 of Noctilio leporinus. Lineage (NCBI taxonomy): Eukaryota > Metazoa > Chordata > Mammalia > Chiroptera > Noctilionidae > Noctilio > Noctilio leporinus. Next base: position 15,654 of record PVIW01007747.1, on the reverse strand, counting down.
CATTATAGTTCAACATCTGTTTAGACTGCAAAGTTATTACACCAAAAAGTCTAGTTACTGTTGAATAGTTTTATGATGGTATAGTCAACATAAAATTAAAATATACAAATTTGATATGTTTGAAGAGGCAAATACATCCTTAAAACCATGATCACAATCAAAATAGTGAATATATCTGTCACCTCAAAAAGTTTCCTCATGTTTCTAGAAAATACCTCTCAATCTTCTCCTTCCCACTCTAGAAAACCATTCATCTGATTTCTGTTTCTACAGATTACTTTGTATTTGCTAGGACTTAAATAAATAGTCATTTAAGTGCGTACTTTCACCATACATTGATGTTTCTCTCCCTCCCTGCCTCTCTCCCTTCCTTTCTCTGGAAATAATAAATAAAATCTTAAAAAAAATAAAATAAATGTGTACTTTCTATGTCTTCTTTTATTTAGCATAACTATTTTGAGATTTATTCATACTATTCTTAATAGTTCACGCTTTTGTCATGGGTACCATTCTTTTGTATGGATGTTTCTTGCTTATCTCTATGGCTGTTGATAGATATCTGGACTGTTTGACATGTTTGGCTATTCAAAGTAAATATGTTGTGAAAATTCATACATAAGACTCTGTGTGGACATACACATTCACTCCAGCTAGGTAAATGGTTCGCAGTAGAAAAGCTGGGTCATTTGGTAATTTTCTGATTTACTCTTTTTTTTAATTTAATTTTATTGTTGTATTACATCCATCCCCTTTTTGCTCCCCTCTGTCGTCTTCCCCACACACCCATTCCCCAACACAGCCAACCCCACCTGTTGTCCATGTCCATGGTTGCTTTATACTAGGTTCTTGTCTAAGCTGCTCCCCTTTCTTGCCTCTTCCTCCCCCCTCCCACCAACCCCCTTCCCCCTGACCACGACTATTCCCTGTATTCATATATCTGGTTCTGTTTTGCTTGTTAGTTTTGTTCATTATTGTCCTGTAATGGGTGAGATCATATGGTATTTGTCCTTCACTGACTGGCTTATTTCACTAAACATAATACTTTCTAGTTCCATCCATGTTGCTGCAAAGGTTAGGAGTTCCTTCTTGCTTTCTGCTGTGTAGTATTCCATTGTGTAAATGCACCAAAGTTTTCTGATCCAATTACCCACTGATGAGCACTTAAGCTGTTTCCAGCACTTGGCTATTGTAAATAGTGCTGATATGAACATAGGTGTACATAGGTTCTTATGAATTGGTGTTTCAGGATTCTTTGGGTATATATAGTCCAAGTAGTGGAATTGCTGGATCAAAAGGCAGTTCCACTTTTAGTATTTTAAGGAAACCCCATACTGTTTTCCACAGTGGCTGCACCAGCCTGCATTCCTACCAACAGTGCATGAGAGTTCCTTTTCCCCACATCCTCGCCAACACTTGTTGTTTGTTGATTTGCTGATGATTGCCATTTTGACAGGTGTGAGGTGGTATCTTATTATGGTTTTAATTGGCATCTCCCTGATGACTAGTGACGTTGAGCATTCTTTCATATGCCTTTGGTAAGTTTGTATGTCTTCCTCAGTGAGTTGTCTGTTCAGGTCTTTTGCCCATTTTTTAATTGGGCTGTCTGTCTCCGTGGTTTTGAGTCGCATTAGTTCTTTATATATTTTGGAGATCAAACCCTTGTCTGAGGTATCATTGGCAATTATGTTTTCCCATACAGTTGGTTCCCTTTGAATTTTGCTGATGTTTTCTTTAGTTGAACAGATACTTTTCAATTTGATATAGTCCCATTTGTTGATTTCTTCTATTATCTCCTTTGCCCTTGGAGAAGTATCAGTAACATATTTTGGCGTAGGATATAAAAAATTTTACTGCCTATATTTTTTGCCAGGACCTTTATGGTGGCACTGCTTATGTTTAAATCCTTTATCCATCTTGAGTTTATTTTGGTGCATGGTGTAAGTTGGTGGTCTAGGTTTATCTTTTTGCATGTTGCTGTCCAGTTCTCCCAACACCACTTGTTGAAGAGACTGTTTTTACTCCATTTATGTTCCTTCCCCCTTTGTCAAATATTAATTGACCATAGTGTCCTGGGTTTATTTCTAGGCTCTCTATTCTGTTCCACTGATCCATATGTCTATTCTTATGCCAGTACCAGATAGTTTTGATGACAGTAGCCTTATAGTATTGTTTGATGTCCAGTATTGTGATTCCTCCTACCTTGTTCTTCTTTCTCAAGATTGCTGTGACTATTCGTGGGCATTTTTGGCTCCATATAAATTTTTGAAGTATTTTTTCTATTTCTGTGAAGTCTGTCATTGGTATTTGAATTGGGATTGCATTGAATATGTAGATTGCTTTGTGTAGTTTGGACATTTGAATGATGTTCATTCTTTCCATCCATGAACATGGTATATTTCCATTTATTTGTATCTTCCTTAATTTCTTTCTTCAATGTTCTTTAGTTTTCTGAATACAGGTCTTTTACCTCCTTGGTTAAGTTTATTCTTAGGTACTTTATTTTTCCTGTTGCTATGGTAAATGGGATTTATTTTCTCACTTCTATTTCTTATGTTTCATTATTGGTATACAAAAATGCTTTTGATTTCTAGATATTGATTTTATATCCAGCTATTTTGCTAAATTTGCTCATTGGGCCAAGTAAGTTTTTGGTGGAGCCTATCGGGTATTGTATACACACTATCATATCATCTGCAAATAAAAACAGTTTGACTTCCTAATTTCCAATTTGGATACCTTTGATTCTTTTTCCTTTTCTGATGGCTATAGCTCTAACTTCCAAGACAATGTTGAACAGAAGTAGAGTAAGTGGACAGCCTTGTCTCATTCCTGATCTTAGCGAGAAAGCTTTTAGTTTTTGTCCGTGAAGTATGCTGTTGGCTTCAGGTTTCTCATATATGGCCTTTATGATGTTGAGGTAGGCTCCCTCTATTCCCATTTTGCTGAATATTTTGATCATAAATGGTTGCTGTACTTTATCAAATGCTTTTTCAGCATCTATTGATATGATCATATGGTTTTTGTCTTTCAATTTGTTAATGTGGTGTATTATATTTATTGACTTATGAATGTTGTACCATCCATGCATCCCTGGGATGAAACCCGCTTGATCATGGTGTATGATCTTTGTAATATATTGCTGAATCCGATTGGCCAATATTTTGTTGAGAATTTTACCATCTATGTTCATCAGAGATGTTGGTCTGTAGCTTTCTTTCTTAGTTGTATTTTGCCCTGGTTTTGGGATTAGAATCATATTGGCTTCATAGAAAGAGTTTGGGAGTCTTCCCTCTACCTGATTTTTTTGGTATAGTTTGAGGAGGATAGGAGTTAGTTCTTCTTGAAATGTTTGGTAAAATTCACCTGTGTAGCCATCTGGTCCAGGGCTTTTGTGCTTTGGGAGATTTTGGATTACTTCTTTAATTTCACTAGTTGTTATTGGCCTATTCAGGCTTTCTGCTTCTTATGGGTTCAGTTTTGGTAGATTATACATTTCCAGAAATGTGTCCGTTTCATCCAGGTTGTCATATTTTTGTCATATAATTGTTTGTAGTAATTTCTTACAATCTTTTTTATTTCTGAGGTATCAGTTGTGATTTCCCCTCTTTCAGTTCTGATTCTGTTTATTTGGGTCCTCTCTCTCTTTTTCTTGATGAGTCTGGATAAGGGCTTGTCAATTTTGTTTATTTTTTCAAAGAACCAGCTCCTGGACCTGTTGATTCTTCCAATTGTAGTTTGAATC
>PVIW01007747.1:0-11812 GCA_004026585.1 Noctilio leporinus | reverse complement strand
TGTTTTTATAAACTTCTTATAACCTTTTTTGGAAGGCCTGTATTGCTATAAAGTTCCCCCTTAGAACCGCCTTTGCTGTATCCCATAGGTTTTGGGCTGTTGTGTGTTCATTGTCATTTGTTTCCAGGAACTTTTTGATTTCATCTTTGATCTCATTGTTAACCCCTTCATTGCTTAAAAGCAGGTTATTCAGTATCCATGAGTTAGAGAATTTTTGTTTTTTTCCCTTGAGATTGGTTTCTGGTTTCAAGCCATTGTGATCTGAGAAGATACTTTGTATGATATCAACTTTCCTGTATTTGTGGAGGCTTGTGGCATACTATGTGGTCTATCTTGGAGAATGATCCATGTGCATTTGAAAAGAATGTGTATTTTGCTTCTTTGGGGTAAAGGCTCTGTATACATCAGTTAGGTCCATTTCCTCTAGAGTGTTGTTCAATGCCACAACATCTTTGGGGATTTTTTGTTTGGAAGATTTGTCCATTGTTGATAGTGGGGTATTAAAATCCCCTACTATTAGTGTGTTGCTGTCTATGTCTTTCTTAAAGTCTTCCAAAATTTTCCTTATATATTTCGGAGCTCCTAGGCTGGGTGCATATAAGTTTATCAGAGTTATTTCTTCTTGATGGATTGTTCCCTTAAGTATTATGAAATGTCCATCTTTGTCCCTTTTTATGGCCTTCATTGTAAAATCTATTTTGTGTGAAATCAGTATTGCTACTCCAGCTTTTTTTTTTCATGCCCATTTACTTCATATATTTTTTTCATTCCTTCACTCTCAATCTGTGTTGATCTTTTGTTCTGCATTGGGTCTCTTGAAGACAGCATATATGTGGGTCATGGTGTCTTATCCATTCAGCTACCCTATGTCTTTTGAGTGGTGCATTTAATCCATTTACATTTAAGATTGTTATTGATTGATACTTATTCATTGCCATTTTCTCCCTTTGTGTCTGTATTCCTCTTTCGCTTTCTCTGTTTCTTCATTTTATTTATTTATTTATTTATTTTTAAAGCAGACCCTTTAGCATTTCTTGCAATGCTGGTTTGGTAGAGATGTATTCTTTTAGTCTTTTTTTTGTCTGGGAAGTTCCTTATTTCTCCTTCTATCTTGAATGAGAGCCTTGCTGGGTAGAGTATTCTTGATTGCAGGTCTTTGTTTCCCATTACTTGAAATACTTTTTGCCATTCCCTTCTGGCTTGAATTGTTTCTGTTGAATAATCATTTGATAGCCTTTTTGGAGCTCCTTTATAGGTTATTTGTCGTTTCTTTCTTGATGCTTTTAGGATTCTCTCTTTGTCTTTGAGATTAGCCATTTTAATAATAATATGCCTTAGTGTTGGTCTGTTTGGGTTGATCTTCATTGGGACCCGCTGTGCTTCCTGAACTGGATTCATGTTTTCACTCATCATGTTAGGGAAATTTTCTATCATGACTTTTTTAAACAGGTTTTCCATTCCTTGTTTCTCTTCTCCTTCTGGTATCCCTATCATACAGATGTTGTTATATTTCATGTTGTCCTGCAGCTCTCTTAACCCCTCTTCAGGCTTCTTCAGTCTTTTTTGATTCTCTTGTATTGTCTTGGAGTATTTGTCTACATTATCCTCCAACTCGCTGATCCGGTCCTCTGCTTCCTCTAGCCTAGTGTTGATTCCTTCTATTGTATTCTTCAATTCAGAAATTGTATTCTTCATTTCCTCCTGGCACTTATTGATAGTTTCTATGTCCTTTTTCATGCTGTTGTAGTTCTCAGTAAGTTCCTTGTGACTTCCCTGGAGTTCTTTGTATTTCTCCTGGAGTTGTTTATAATTTTCTTTGATGTGACTGAGCTCACTGAGCTTCTCTATCATCATTCTTTTGAATTCCTTATCTGATATTTCAGGTGCCTCTGTTTCATTTTGTGTTCTTTCTGGGGATTCTTCCTTTCCTTTTGATGATGGACTGATTCTTTTTTTCCCCATTTTGGGTGTCTGCTCTTGCTTGCTTTTTATTTGTTTTGCTTTTTCCTTGGGTTAACCTGCTTTGCTTCCTTGCCTTAGTTGAGCACCCTTCTGTGATAGGAGATTTGTGGAGTTCAATGTTGCATTCTCCTAGATTTTCTCCACTTGTTGTTCTTGGTATGTCCTTTATTTAGGCTGTCTGGTTGTATTCTGGACCTGTGGGCTTTTAGCAGGAAAAAAAGGAAAAGAAAGAAAAAAAAAAGAAAATGAAAAAGGAAAAAAGAAATAAAAATGATAATAATAATGAGAAGAAAGGGTTAAATGGCTGTTCATCCTTAATAATAATCCCTGATTCGTCCAGATAGACCAGGACCTGAGGGCTTTTAGCAGGAGAAAGAAACAAACAAACAAACGAAACAAAACAAAACAAAACAAAACAAAATATATATATGATAAGCAAAAAGGGTTTAGATGGCTGTTTACCCTTAATGATCCCTGATTGGTTCAGGTGGTGCAGGGATTTCTGGGCTTATATCAGAGAGAGAAAGAAAAAAAAAAGGAAAAAGTCGCAAGACAAAGAAAAACTAATATTAATAAAGAAAGGGTTTAGGTGTCTGTTCACCCTATGATCTCTGTTTGGTCCAGGTGGAGCCATTACCTGAAGGCTTTATCAGGAAGAAAAGAAAGAAGAAAAAAGAAGGGTGGGGGGAGTCACAAGACAAAGAAAAACCAATATTAATAAGGAAAGGGTTTAGGTGTCTGTTCACCCTTTATGATTTCTGATTGGCCCAGGTGGAACCAAGACCTGTGGGCTTTAACAGGAAGAAAAGAATAAAGAAAAAAAAAGGTCAGTGGGAGGGGGGGGAGAAAAAGAAAGGAAGTAAAGAATAAAGAAAGGGTTTAGGTGGCTGGGGAAGGGAGGAATACTTAGATTGAGGACTGGGAATGCGTTGTAGCCAGAGAGTGAGTAGACTTTAAATCAAGAGTGGGGGGGGGGGTGGTCTTGGGTATTTAGGTGGATTGAGATAGGGGGAATTAAGAATATGTGAGAAGTAACTTTTGAAAAGGATATGTTGGAGATTAATAGTTCATGTATCTCTCGGTATAACTCAGATGCTTGAAATTAGCATTTCCTGAGGCTGCCTCTTTTTCTTAGTTGGGTCTCTGCAGTCTATAGTCTATATGGTCTTAGCATGGCAGAGCCTCTGGTTGTCACAGTCAGGGCTGATTCTGAGTGTCAGCCCTCAGGAATGCTGGGCCTTCAGTAGCCTAGCTGGATTTTAGAACTGACGGTATTCTGCAGCGTAGCTCGCAGGGTGTCCCCTCCCATTCCTGGCGGAGGTTCCTGCCTGTGATAGGCACCTGGCACTCCTGCAGTGCAGCCTGCAACCTCTCTGGTTCCTGTGATGACTGGCCCTGCCTCCGCTGCTCCCAGAGGAGGCAGCCCCCATCCACCAACAGTGTCTGGGGTCCGCCAACACTGCCCAGCTCCCCTGGGCGAGAGCCAGTCCTCCAAGCCGACCAGCTCTCGGAGGAGTCCTTTACGTGGCCTCTGTGATGCGCCTCTCCCAGGCGTCTTCGGTCTTTGTGTCGGCAATAAGTGGGTCAGTTGCCCCGCTACTAGTTCCCGGCTCACAGTTTGGAGTTTCATCGGGAGCCTTGGGGCCTATGTGGGTGCTCAGGGCTATGACTCCCCCCTTGCAGGGGCTTTAAACTGCTGTTTCCCTGGTGTCCCAGCAGCACTGTTTTTGGCCCTCTCGCCGCTCCTGCCAGTGCACTTCCCCGCTCCCCTGCTCCTGCTCCCCGCAGGACTCTCCTCCTCCACCTCTAGCCCTGTGAGGGGTTTCCTCTTCCTGTTGCTGGAGCGAGTCTCTCACATAGTCCCTCCCCTGCAGGAGTTCAATTCCTCATTCCCTCCGTTTGCCCTCACTGCCCATACTTCACTTTTTAGATTTCTAGTTGCCTGGGAGCCTGGAGCTGCTTCAGTTAGAGACGCCCCTCAGGGTAGAGCCGCCACTGCCCAGAGCTGACCTCGGCCTGCCCGCCAGTTTAGAACTGTCTTACCTGCTTTCTTGTAGGTCTCTGAAGCCTCTGGGATGAGCTCCCCTGAATCCAGATGCTTACTGCTTCAATTCTTCGGGACGTGCAGACATCTCATGCTCCCTATCCTATCCTCCAGCTGCTCTGGCACTCCAGAATGCCATCAGCACTGCTCTCTACTCTGTAACCATCTTTTCTCCTCGAGATGTATTCTTTTAGACTTCTTTTGTCTGGGAAACTCCTTATTTCACCTTCCATGTTGAATGACAACCTTGCGGGTTAGAGTATTATTGGTTGCAGGCCTTTGTTTTTCATTGCTTGAAATATTTTTATTGTAATTCCGTTCTGGCTTGTTGTGGTTCTGTTGAGAAATCAGCTCATAACCTTGTGGGAGTTCCCTTGTATGTTATTAGCTGTTTCTCTTTTGCTGCTTTTAGGATTCTCTCCTTGTCTTTGAAATTTGCCATTTTCATGATGATGTGTTTTGGAGTGGGCCTGTTTGGGTTCACCTTCCTTGGGACCCTTTGTGCTTCCTGAATTTGCATGACATGTTCTCTCCTCAAATTAGGGAAGTTTTCTGTCATTACTATTTCAAAAAGGTTTTCTATCCCTTCCTCCTTCTCTTCAACTTTTGGTATCCCTATGATCTAGATTTTATCACATTTCATGTTGTCTTGCAGCTCTCTTAAAACCTTTTCATTCTTTTTCAGTCTTTTTTCATTTTGTTGCAGTGCCTGGGAATTTTTCTCTACATTGACCTCCGGCTCACTGCTGTGATCCTCTGCTTTCTCTAGCCTGCTTTTGATTCCTTCTACTGTGTTCCTCAATTCAGAAATGGTATTCTTCATTTCCTCCTGGCTCTTATTGATGGTTTCTATGTCCTTTTTAAGGCTGGTGTAGTTCTCAGTAAGTTCCTTGTAGCTTTCCTGGGGTTCTTTGTAGTTCCCCTGCAGTTATTTATAGTTTTCTTTGAACTCACGGAGCTCATTGAGCTTTTCTATCATCATGGTTTTGAATTCCATGTCTGATAGTGTGCTTGCCTCTATTTCATTTCGCACTCTTCCTGGGTAGTCCTCCTTTCCATTTGCTAATGTTTTATTTCTTTTTCTCCCTATTTTAGGTGGCCCTTGTTTGTTTCTGCTTCTTAGATTGGTCTGCTTTGACTTACTGTTTTAGTGGTGTGCCCTTCTGTGGTGTAGAGGTGCAATTTTTTTTACTTCCTGGACCTGTGCTTCATGACATAAGCTCATGTTCCAGTCTGAGCCTAGCCAGCCAGTTGGAGACGACCAGAGATGCACTGTCTTTGTCTCCGTAGTTGTTAATCCAATCAGCTTGTGATCAGTGGTCATTTTTAGGCTCGCAAATTCCTCTGGGCGGGGCAGAGGAATTCGGTTGTTAATCCAATCAGCCTGCCACCCGAGGTCCTATTTAGGTACTGCTGGGTGGGGTGGATTAATTCCTATGGGTGGGGCTGTGGCTCCCCTCAGGCTCCTGCTCTTTGGAGAAGAATGGTCTGCTGGCTGTATGGGGGATGGGTCAGCACTGGAATCAGGGGCTGCTCCCTCAGCTCTCCTCCTGAAGCCACTGACCCAAACTTTACCCAAGATTCTCTAGTCCACTCTGCCCTTTCTCTGCTGGAGCCCAGGGTAGGTGGGTGCTGCTGTATTTTTATGCATGGTCCCTTTAAGAACTTAGTCTCTCTGTCAAGCCAGCTAAACCTGGTAGCTTTTTGCTTTTCACAGCTGGGTGCTGTTTTAGTCTCAGCTTTGTTGCTGTAGGCTGGGAAGCCCAGTTGGGGGTTTAGATCCCACCCTTCTCAGATGGGACCCCCGGCTGCTGACATGTTTCTCTGTCCCTTCAGCGCAGCCCATGGGAGCCCCGCCACCCCTCTCGAGTCTCCGTACTTCCTACTGGTCACGTTGTGATGAATTGGCTCTTCTGTTCTACCCGTGGTAATAGAGTTCTCTCCAGTTGGTGTTCTGTTGGTTATTCCAGATGATTTCTCCCTAATTAATCTGTAATTCCAGTTTGGTGTTGGGAGGAGATTGGTGTAGCTCCACTTACTCATCTGCCATCTTGGTTCTCCTCAGAACAGGATGATTTTAAAGCATTCATAAGTTAAAATTGGTTCTTATCCATTCAGCTACCCTATGTCTTTTGATTGATGTATTTAATTCATTTACCTTTAAGGTTATTATTGATTAGGTATTTATTCATTATCCATTTTTTGCTTGGTACCTGTGTTCCTCTCTGTCTCTCTGTTTCTTCATCTTATTAAAGCAGGCCCTTTAGCGTCTCTTACAATGCTGGTTTGGTGGAGATGTATTCTTTTAGCCTTCTTTTGTCTGAGAAATTCCTGATTTCACCTTTCATTTTGAATGAGAGCCTTGGTGGGTAGAGTGTTCTTGGTTGCATGCTTTTGTTTTACATTGCGTGGAATATTTCTTTCATTCCCTCTGGCTTGTAGTGTTTTTGTTGAGAAATAAATGGATAACTTTATTGGAGTCCCCCTTATATGTTATTAGTTTCTCTCTTGCTGCCTTTAGGATTTTCTGTTTGTCTTTGAATGTTGCCATTTGTGTTTTGGTGTGGGCCGCTTTGGGTTCATCTTCCTTGGGATCCTCTGCATTTCCTGAACTTGAGTGACATTTTTGTTTATCAAGTTAAGGAAATTTTCTATCATTACTTTTTCAAACAGGTTTCCTATCCCTTGCTTCTATTCTTCTCTTTCTTGCATCCCTATGATATGGACATTATTATGTTTTATGTTGTCCTGCAGCTCTCTTAAAACCTCTTCATTCTTTTTCAGTTTTTTTGTTTTTTGTTTTTTTCATTTTGTTACACTGTCTGGGAATTTTTTTCTACTCTGTCTTCCAGCTCACTGACCTGATCCTCTGCTTTCTCTAGCCTGCTTTTTATTCCTTCTACTGTTTTCTTCAATCAGAAATTGCATTCTTCATTTCCTCCTGACTTTTATTGATAGTTTCTATGTCCTTTTTAAGTCTGGTGTATTCTCAGTAAGCTCCTTGTAGCTTCCCTGGAGTTCTTCATAGTTCTGAAGTTGTTTGTAGTTTTATTTGAGCCCACTGAGCTTGCTGAGCTCATTGAACTCCTCTATAATCATTATTTTGAATTCCATGTCTGTGTGCTTGCCTCTATTTCATTTAGCACTCTTTCTGGGATTCCACCTTTCCTTTCAGTTGGGGTGGCTGTTTCTTTGTCTCCCCGTTTTACATGACTCTTCTTGTATTTTCTCCTTCTTAGATTGGTCTGCTTTGACTTCCTGCCTTCATGGTGTGGCCTTCTGTGGTTTAGAGATGCACTTTCTTTACTTACTGGATCCACCCCAGGTGATATCAAATCGTGTCCTGGTCTGGGCCTAGTCAGCCTGTAGGAGGCTACCAGAGATGACTATCTTTGTCTGTGTCCTGGAGTTGTTAATCCAATTAGTCTGTCATCAGCCCTCAGGTTTAGGCACCAATGAGTGGGGCAGATTAATTCCTGCAGGCAGGGCTGTGGCTTCTCCTCAGGCTACCTTACTTGGAAAAGAGTGGTCTGCCTGGTCTATGGGAGATGGGTCAGCCCTGGGACTTCTTCGACTGCTCCCTCATTTCTCTCCTCAAAGCCACCACCCCAAACTCTCTAGTGTCTCTAGTCCACTCTGCCCTCCCTCTGCTGGAGACCAGGATAAGCGGATGCCAAAGTATTTTTGTGTGTGGTTCATTAAAGAACTTTAGCTGTCTCTTTCAAGGTAGCTTTTCGTTTTCCACAGCTGGGTGCTATTTTACTCTCAGCTTTATTGCTGTAGGCTGGGAAGCCCAGCCAGGGGGTTTAGAACCCATGCTTCTTAGTTGAAACCCCTAGCTGCTGAGATGTTTCTCTGTCCCTTCAGCTGTCACCTGTGGGAGCCCAACCAGCCATCTCGTGTCTTCCCAGTTCCTACCAGTCATGGTAGGCCTCTTCTGTTCTGTCTGTGATTATAAGGTTTCTTTCCAGCTGGTGTTCTGTTGGTTGTCTGCATCTTGACAAGCTCTTGTTTGCCTCTGTGTCTTAGGTAGAGCTGTCGCACCTGCTACATTGTAAGGGGTGGAGACTCACGAGTGTGGGGTGACCTGTTTCACCACGTTGTGGCACTGTATGTGAGGGGAGGGTCTAAGAGGGAACTCTGCAGATTGCTCAGCACTCATCTGTTTTCCAGGCACATCTCCTGCTTCCCATATGGTGCTAGCTCCTCTCTGGTCTTGCCCTGGCCATGGTTCCCGGAGTGAGTGGGTCTATGGACATTTTAGGACAATGGGGGCCTCTAAACAAATGGACTCTTCTGTGAAACTGATAGTTCCTCCACCCTAACCTCCACTTGTTTTCACATTCAGAAGCAATGTGGCTTTATTTTCTCCCCCAGTGCTGGAACCATGAACCACATGATCTGATCTGGTGCAGAGAACATTCAATAGGTGTCCTGACTATGACTTCTCTTTCTTCCCACCAATCCCTGCGGATCTCCCACTTGTACCACCAACTCACACTACAGCAGCAATCTGCTCACCAAACCACTTCCTCTGTGTCCCAGCTCCACCCCTCCTACCTATCTGGATGAGTATTTCTTCCTTCTATCTTTTATTGGAATTCTGTGCAGTTTGGATGTTCTGGAATTTCTGGATGTCTCATTTTGAGGTAGGTGTATCTGTTTCTGGAAGGAGATGCAGTATGTCTATCTACGCCTCCATCTTTGATCTCCTGTGTATTTTTCTATTAAGATATTCTCTTAAGATCATACAGTGGGTTTTTTGTTTGTGTTTGTTTTGTTTATGCCATAACTAAGAATATTCTCAGGAGCTCCAGACTTATGTATCCAATCACATGGACCCACCAAGATTTTTTCATTGGCTCCACAAACAACATGACCAAAAAAACCCAAAAAAACCTGTGAATCTCTTGGCATTGACTCAGCCTAGTTCTCCATTCACTTTCCCATCTAATCAAGATGCCCTAGCCCAGTAGAAAAGAGCCACATTCAAAGAGACACACTTGATTCCTTTCTATTTGTCACCATAAACGTGGACTTTGTCAGCACATTCAGTTTCCAGGGTGTGTCTCATTTCAAACCCCTTCTCATTCTTTCCATTCATAAGAGCCTGGTCCATGCCACTGTAACCTCTCACACTCATGCCTGTGGTAGACTCCTAAATTGTCACCTTGCTTCTACTATTGCTATATTTCAAGCTGTTCTCCAAGGAAGTTATTGAGAGTGAGCATTAATAGGGTAGATTGATAATATCCCTTCTTTTATAAAGCACCCCATGGCTCCATCCTAATAAGAACCAAACTTGGAGTCTTTACCATGGCCCATAGGCCTTCTGTGCTCTGGCCCCTACTACCATTCTAACTTCATTACTTAACAGTGTGCTCCCAATGTACATTGACATCCAATGTACTTTCTAAACATGCCAAGTTTTTTCATCTATTAAGGCCCTTCTTTTTGATGTTCTTTCTGCCTAGAGAGCTCAGCTCCCATATTTTCCCACTGCTAACTCCTTCTTGCTAATTGAATATTAGGTAAAAATAACTTCAGAAAATGTTTCTTGCTCTCCCACCCTTGGCATTCCGTATCACATTTCCCCACATTACTTTCTTACTGGTGCCTAATTCTTAAATATATCAACTCTTCTAGTGTATAAGCTCTGTGAGAATCAGGACTGTGTCTGTCAGGTTTTTTTGCTTTATCTCCAGTGCCTATCACAGTGTTGCTCAAATAACTGGTAACCAATAAATATGTGTTGAGTGAATGAATGAGTAATGAATGACATAGATTAAACATTTGTATGCTAAGTTGTGGCAAGCAAGGGGATTTTGGAGGATGACAGAGTGATGTGGGGTGTCACTGAAGCAGTAGTTTTGTTTTAACCCATAAAAATATGATTGGAACATTGAGGAGAAAGGACTTGATAATTGAGGGTGTGCTTCTAGCTTCCTCATGTGCACAAGTGTAACACATATTCTATACTAATTCTCCTATTTTTTAATTAAAAATATATTTTATTTATTATTTTTAGGAAGAAGGGAAGGGAAAGAGGCAGAGAGGGAGAGAGACATCAGTGTGTGGTTGCCTTTCACCTGCCTCCAGCTATGGACCTGGCTGGAGATCTGGCTTGCAGCCTGGTTATGTGCCCTGGCTGGGAAGTTGAACCAGCAACCTTTGGGTTCACAGGCCAGTGCCTTATCACTGTGCCACCAGCCAGGGTAATGCTCCTTTTTAAATAAGATAATCACTTATTTGGGATGGGAATGTTTGCAATAAAAGTCCACATTTGTAGCCTCCTTTGTAGGTAGGTATGGCCACATGACCAACTTATGTCCAATTCAGTGATTATAGAAGTACTGTATGGCAGGTCCAGGTAAAAGGGAGTTAAAGTTCTCAGACCAAGATGTTTCTAACACCATCTCTTCTGGACTGAACTGTGTCCCATCCAAAATCATTCTAACCACCAGTACCTCAGAATATGACTGAAGATAGGACCTTTAAAGTGGTGATTAAGCTAAAGAAGGCCCTTAGGATGGGCCTTAATTCCATCTGATTGGCATCATTATAGAAAGAATTTAGGACAAACAGAGAGATACCAGGAGTGCATATGCACATGGGGATGACCATGTGAAGAAGGCAGAAGAGAGCAGCATCTGTAAGCCAACGACATAGGCCTCAAACCAACAGACACCTGGATCTTCAACTTCTAGCCTCCGGAAGTATGAGAAGTAAAGTTCAGCTGTTTAAGTTGTTCACACTGTACTATCATTTTATGGCAGATCCAGAAAACTAATACACCATCAAAAATAGTTTTAAATTTTGGCAGCTAATTAAAATCAACTCACAACAGCCCCAAAACTATGGAACACAGTGAAGGCAATCCTTAGAGGGAAGTTTATAATATACGACTAGTTAAAGGATAAAAGAATCTCAAATTTAAAAACCTAAATATAAAGCTACAAGAACTAGAGGAACAACAACAAACAAACCCCAAAGCAAATAGAAGGAAAGAAATAATCAAGATCAGGGCAGAATTACAAAGGGAACCAACTGTATGGGAAAACATAATTGCCAATGATACCTCAGACAAGGGTCTGATCTCCAAAATATATAAAGAACTAATGCAACTCAACACCAGGGAGACAGACGGCCCAATTAAAAAATGGGCAAAGGACCTGAACAGACAACTCACTGAGGAAGATATACAAAGGGCCCAGAGGCATATGAAAGAATGCTCAACATCACTAGTCATCAGAGAGATGCAAATTAAAACCACAATAAGATACCACCTCACACCTGTCACAATGGCAATCATCAGCAAATCAACCTACAACAAGTGTTGGCAAGGATGCAGGGCAAAGGGAACCCTTGTACACTCTTGGGGGGAATGTAGGCTGGTGCAGCCACTGTGGAAAACAGTATGGGGTTTCCTTAAAAAACTAAAGATGGAACTGCCTTTTGATCCAGCAATTCCACTACTTGGACTATACCCAAAGAATCCTGAAACACCAATTCATAAGAACCTATGCATGCCTATGTTCATAGCAGCACTATTTACAATAGCCAAGTGCTGGAAACAGCCTAAGTGTCCATCAGTGGATGATTGGATCAAAAAACTTTGGTACATTTACACAATGGAATTCGATATAGCAGGAAGAAAGAAGGAACTTGTACCCTTTGCAACAACATGGATGGAACTGGAGAGTATTATGCTTAGTGAAATAAGCCAGTCAGTGAAGGACAAATATCATATGATCTCACCCATTACAGGACAATAATGAGGAAAACTAACAACAAGCAAAACAGAAC